>DWGO01001121.1:0-10251 GCA_018247635.1 Eurytides dolicaon deicoon | reverse complement strand
CTGTGTTGTTATGGGCAGGGGTGACGCTTATCATCAGGCGCACGACTTGCTCGTCTCGTCACTTTTATCTCGTAAAAAAATCGTGTTAAGACGATATATTTCATGTAATATACTTTTTTTTAATGATATTACGAATATGTAATAAATTTATTTTATTGTATGACAAAATCAGCGATAATCTCCAGTTCTGCTCTTTTATGTATCGTAGTATTTTAAGTATCGTGTATCGTAGAGTACTTAAAAGTAGATCATAGGTTATTTATTGATCGAAATACTATTTTGAGCTTCAAACTGTTTTATTTTGTCTCTGAAGGTCATTGGAATGTGCGTGCTTAAAATATCCAGCGTTAATTGTAGTGAAGGGCGAACAATTATTGGTATTAAACAAAATACAAAGTTCGTGTTCATCTGTTAGTTTATTCGTATTATCCTTGGAAATAACCTTGATGGTATTACAATGATTTTAAGATAAAATGGTAAAAGTTTTGCAATAATGAATCGTGGAGTCAAAACTTTAAATAAATAATATTCATTATTCCGTTCTTACCTAGGTTTGTTAGTAGACATTGTGTACATTTGATAGTAATGTGCATGCACTGCTGCCTTTTTGAAGAGCATTGTTTTCAGTATTAACTGGGACCGTAATAACTGGTCTATATGATATGCCATATCATTTAATTGGGGGAAGAGCGCAGCGCAGAGCCAAGTAGTTTTGAACTGTAAATTGGTTGGTTGGTTTAAAGAAATACATAAACGTCTCTAAAATCTTTAAAATAGTAAAAAAAAAAGACATGATAACGTTGATAGGAGCCTTTAACCTTATTGAGCGTTAAGTATAGTTATAATCAATCACAGGGGAAAGTAATTTTTATATTACTAAAGTTAAAACTAAATCTCAATATTTATTTTTGATTCGTCTCGTTATTCATAACCTGTACAGTTCAATGATAAATGTTTTAAGCTATGTAAATGTAAAAAAATAATCTAAAAACTTATCAATATCGTCCTTTAAAATTGCACAAGTTTTTTTTTACAATAAAGTGTCTATGCTGCCCTCATCATTCAGAGATATAAGATGGTTTATCTCTTTGTCCAGTAATTACACTGGCATCATTGCCCTAAGAACCAGACACAGTAGTGCCTACACACTACTACTTGGCGGGAGAATAACAGGCAATGCAGTGGTAGCACCCCAGACGGACTCTGGAAAAGAGTCCTACTTCTAATTGAAAGTTGCAAGTCGGTTTCAATCATTAATCTTTTATTTCCTTAATAGTCTAGAGCTTATATAATACTTACGATCTTTTACGGTCCGTGTACAAAATTTGTAAGTCTTACAAGATATCCCTTAAGACTACAATGGGAACATGTGTCTTGATATTTAACGAAACTTGTCGTACCGGCCGATTGTGCCTGAGGCTAGTGTTGGGACGCGAGTGGGCTGGTCGGCCATGTTCGACACATTACCGCGAGATCTCATCGACATTTCAAAATTCAACTCTCGCATTACGAAAGGCGTAGATTCTGCATGAGATTTATGACGCATTATGCATTATGCATAATTTGTGCTAAATATCAATACTGATAAATGCGAACAGCTTTCGCGGAACTGTAAAGCCAATCGAGCTATTATTGCAGACATGATGAGACAGATATGCATTGATGTTGCGTATAAACGCAGTATCGCTTAGTCGCGAACTCCACAAGTGTTCAATACCTTTACAAATAATTTCTTAGAAATGAATGATGATATCTCACTGACGATTCAAAAGTGCTTGTAAAAGTCTTATTGAATAAAGCTCAATTTCATTTTATTTCAAGAAAGAAAGACTTGAGGTTGAATAAGTTACATTAGAGCCAGTACCGAGATTATAACTAAGGAGACACAGCGAAAAAGTAGATCTAAATGTCATAAAAAAAATTTTGTGATACAGTAAGGAAAAGTCGAACTTCTCATGGTAAGCGATTCATATTCCCATAAGAACAGTGTCACGCGATGCTATTGAACTAACCAAACGGTTCCAAACTCTGCTTCCTATATCTCTATACCCAGTATTTAATCTGGAACCATTGCCATATGAATGGAAGCACGCATGCTTGGACATTGTCATCGTACTTCCACGGGCAAACTGCAATAGTGTACTACAACTAGAATCTCACTTCCTCAAGATGAGGTCTTAGATAATGTCTGGATTAAATATACATCAATGAACCGCTCTGTTACTTAAGTGACCTATAGTGTATTTCCAGCGATTACGTGATTGACAAACTGCGTCATTTTCACACACACACACACACATATGGCACAAAAAATCGGTGCCTGGAACGATGCATATGTCGTTCAAATTACGGCTTCCCTCGTGTCGAAGTTAGCGGACGGTCGCAGCTCGATAATTTCCATTTAAATAAATAATTCCTTTCGGCTCAATTTACGACGGTGGCAAAGCCATGCGGCCATGTGTTGGTTCGGTAATGGCCGGCGAGGGTAACTAGCGCGGTTTCACGCCTTCACCTCCTCACGTTTGTCCTAACGTGACGGGCCCCTATCCACTTAATGGGGCCTCGAATCGATTTTCGCTATTTAAATAATCGAGCTCGTTTCTTTTTTACCTTCGGACGGTGAAAAATTACGTAAACATTAATATCTCATAAGGAAAGAAGTACGGTAAATAAAAACAATGTATTTTACAAGTGGGAATGTAACAATTCCATTTCAAATGCATATGTGGTAATGAAGAAATGTTTTGAAAGTGAGATGTGACTGAAATATTTTAAAATCAAATATTATAAATAAGTTTAGTGAAATAGCCAAATACCGAATTGATTTAAATATAGATATATAGATGAAACAGTAATAATGGAACAAGGAGAATCCCGAGGAAATAATTATATTGAAGAAAGACTTAGATATTGGAACATTATACTTTCGTTTTCAAAACAGCAGGTTCACATACTTGTCTACAACTAATCAAAAATCATTGTGCCGCATATGTGTTTATACCATTTACAACGATTGGGTACCCACTCGTCTGGGTCTAAATATGCTCGGTGAATCGTGGATGGCATTAGCTACGCTTGTCTATCACGTTAGAATTAAAGGACGTGAAAGCTATATTAAGTAGTACTCACACGTAAGCATTCAGTTTTCGCCTTTAAATATAATTCAAAATATGTATGTAAATAAATATAATAAAAGTAAGCTATGTATTGACCTATAAAATAATTACTGGACTAAAGAAAAAATAAAAACCGTCTTAAACAATACCTCAATTGGCATTAGTTTTGTATTTGGATTCAAAAGTACCCTTGTATATCCCCAAAGTTTTTTTTTAAATGGTCCCAGACGGACTTTTCGAATGAGTCCGTCTGGGTTGGTACCACGAAATTGGCGGTTATGTTGGTGACGAGTGCAGCACAGAGCTCTGCACGCTCCTTGTGGTACCGTGTCGTCATGGGCAGACGTGACGCTTACCATCAAGCGCTCGACTTGCTCGTCTGGTCGCTTTATCTCCTTAAAAACATTTAAAGAATTTTTAAAAGTTCAATAAAATAATAATTTTGATGTAACCAAACAGGCGGTAAGCTCTTATCAATAAGAGAAGAATTATAAAAATCGTTTGATTTGTGGGGATATCGAATGAAAATTATAACAAAACTAATGACAAACATTTAGAGCACGATAGAGTTTATCACAGTCCATCATTTGCGTTTTAAAGTCATTTCTATCAAGTATTAAAAACGACGATAAGCTTATGTTATAAATTACTTTTATTCTTTATAAATCTTCTCCTGAGTCAAATGTCAAGAATGCTCATTTGTTCTCTGGTTTATGAAAATAAGAAAAATTAACTTTCAAATTGTAATGACTTGTGAAATAGTACAGACAATTGGTATTGTATGAATTTAAAATGCTTATAATATGAATTTATATAATTATAATTTAAAATCCTTTTTATCAACTTTATAATAGGTTTAAAACTTGATTCGCTGTTTATAAGTTAAATCTATTAACTATATTAGATATTAAGTCAAATTTATTTTACAATAAATGAGTGTTCAAACACGAATAATCACTAAACACCAAACTCCACAGAAAACAATTAACAAATGTTAAGGTCTATAGGATTACATTGAATTTTTAAATAATGTTGTGTAAACCTGTAATTTAAGTACATAAGTGAAAAGATTTTTGTAACACATAATTGTAATAGTAATTTATATTCTTAGTTGGTATGCCTCAATTATAAATAAAAAAAATTGAAAAAGGAATTTTGGATTTTGTCTTCGAATAACTAATGTACTCGTATGTACAGCAACATATCGTTGTTTATACATTTAAAAAAGCACTATTATCTCGTTTATCCTAATCACGCATAGAGCAGTTTCGCGTGACGGAATCCGTTCTAAAATCCGAGACAAGTGACGGACCTTCACCGGCAGGGTTCAGATAATAGACCAATTTGAGGAACGAGTTCCAGGCGCATAAAAAAAGGTGACTGTCGGTCGAATTGAAACAAGGGTACCCCTACTCCGACGTTTGGTTCTCGCTTCGACCACAACATACATACAGATCTGGTAGTGATTTTAATATATGTTTATATTGGTTTATTCACACGCGTAAAAATACAACAATTCTTTTCACATATAAATATGCAAACCATACTAATATTGTTAATGTGAAAGTGTCTTCGTGTGTCTACTTTCACTTTTTGTAAGTGGTAGGACTCTTGCATATTCCGACTCGGGCGGTACCACTGTGTAAGCACTACTGTGTTCCGGTTTGGAGACAATGATACCAGAGAAATTACAGGGCAAAGAGATAGACCATCTAATATCTCTGGGTGACGAGCGCAGCTCAGAGCCAAGACGCTCTGTGTGGTACTGTGTTGTTATGGGCAGGCGTGACGCTTACCATAAGGCGGGCGACTTGCTCGTCTGGTCACTTTATCTCGTAAAATAGAACAGCAAAACATTAGACTACTTTTCATCCCGGAAAATTACAAAAAGCAGTGGAAAGATGGACCGCAATCAAAATTCACGCGAGACAACCATCAACTATTATTACAGATTGAAATATAAATGTGTTTTTAAACACAGAAATGGTTATGAGTTTTAATTATATAATAAAAATAAGCCAAGCTCGCAGCTTCGCATGTTGTGGACTTTGATAAACTATTTATTCTCTTTATTAGGTAACATTTTATTTTTTCTTTCTTGTTTTATTATGAAAAAAAAACAATTTTACGATATTGTAATATAACAAATGAGTTATATAGTATGGAGGTAACATTAATATATTTAAATTTCAACAACAAAGTTTACCGAAATATCAAAGATATCAGTATTATCATATTAATATCATACTAGCACACGATGATGCAAACACATTTAACACAGTTAACATGGATATAGCAAAACATTCATTTATCTTGTTGTTTGTATCTGTTGAAAAATATGAAAAATTCTTAAAGTTTATGCCATTATGTATAAAACAATACCTGTATAATACTATTATATTATAATTATTTGAGACGAAAGACACATACTACATTTGTCTTTGTGTTTGGTAGATTCATTTATGCTCTTATGGGGTGATATAGTTTACGAGATAAAGTAACGACATGAACAAGTCGTGCACCTGATGATATGCGTCACGCCTGCCTACACAGTAGTTCGTGTCGGTCGTCACCCAGAGATATAAGATGGTCAATCTTTTTGCCCTGTAATTCCACTGGCATCATTGCCCTTCAAACCGGAACACAGTAGTGCTTGACGGCAAATATGTCGCAATGCAGTGATATGCTATAGGCAAGGTGCTAAGGCTTATCAAGTAATTTTTTCACTGCTAGCTATTAAATAGGATCGAAATGTAGTGTGGTTTTCGGAGTAACGTTTGGTGATTTTGCTTTATTTGTGTAAATCTTGTGCAATTGTTTATAAATGCGCAAATTGCATTGCAATTGTTTGCGAATGTCCATTGGCGGCGGTGATCGTTTACCACCAGGTGAATCGCCTGCTCGTTTGCCTCCTGCCCCATAAAAGATGTCCGTGCACTATATAATTGCGTTTGGTGGCCTGTTTTTATTTGTGACAATCATGTGCTATTTGTTTTTTAGTTTGTAAATATGTTTATATGTGTGCAAGAGTTTTGATTCCTCGTTCAGTAAATGTGTCCATGGGCCGTGGAAAGTTCAAGGCCGCCTCGCAAAGCGGCGCCGTTGCAATGTTGCGTGCGTGCCACTCACGTCGCCGTCGGCCCCGCGCCTCTCGGCGGACAGTTCCGAGAATACGTCGTTAAACTCACGTATTTTTGGTAGCAACATAATTCCAGTGATTTCGTACGAAATTGTTATAATCAGCCCCGTTTATACGATAGTAACAAACAAATAAAACGAACGGAGCCCAACTCCCTGGAAGAGGTGAGAGCTGTATTCGTTATTAGCGTTTTCGGCTTCGTATGTTGCCGGCTAATTTTCATTAATTTCATCAAATGCCTGAGTGATTTGTGATTACCATGCCTTATTTTAATACCCATCTTTGAAATTAAATAATTAAACAGTTTCAGAAAAGAAAGATCATCTTAGATACCGTCAATAAGAATTAATGACTTGTGAGATTATTTAATTATTTAATTTGAAAAGTTTTTAAGTATCTGTTACTATTTTAAAAGAAACTGCAAATAAAACCGCAGTGACACATGCCAACACAATGCACTCGGTGCAATTAGTTCGTTCGACACATTGCCTCTGCTTATAGCGTGGAACAGTTCTCAACGGCGGCTGTCTGGTAATTTCCTTCGACTTCTGTTTCGCTTGTATCTTTTTTCTTCACATTTAAGTAATTGAACCACGTCGGATATTAATTGCTGAGAAAATTACCGGCGCGATCGCCCGAGGGTCTAAACCACAAAGCCTCGACGACGAACTAGCGCGGGGGACTCGTAAAAACGTAACAATTATTATGCATTCCGGCCTTCGTTTCATACCAATTACTCCCGCCGGGGACTATCATTCCTGTGATATTTATTCATAACCGACATTATTATTCTAATTATCCATTTCGTTTACTCGAATTCATCGTACTGATGCGTAGATGCGTAGATTGATACCGCGTCTCCGTCTAAGGATGCCGAATGCGTGCGCCCGTAACAATGGCAACAATTAGGCGGGCAATAAAATAAACCACTATAATTTGGCGTCACGAAGAGCGCGGATAGGAAATATGCGCGCGCTGAGCGGCGTACGGCGATTACATCGGCCCCAGTGTTTCAATCGTCACGTACTTAGGCGGCGGGAGAACAAAAGAGCGACCCATTAAACAATTGAACGGACACAAAAAGCATAATTCGATTTGCATCCCGCTAGACGACAGTATGCACGGCGAGGGTTCATGGACCGCGGCAGTGCCATGAACGGCTTTCACCACTTTTCAATCTGAAGTTCTGCGAAACGATTAGACGCCCGGACCCGGATGATTTCCCCCTGACTTGCTCCATCGTGTTTATTTTATCAAATGTAGAGTTGTACCACTAAATTGTCACTTGTTCTACCGTCAAGCAGTATGGTGTAAACACTAGTGTTTTTCGGTTTGAAGGGTAATGTTGTCAGCGCAATTACTGGACATAGAGATATATCATCCTTGACGTTTTCTGCGTCTTGTCTCAATGAAAACAAGCATTAAAACTGCTTAGCTTTACCCTGCGTTCGTCTCCTAGAGATGTAAATTTATGTCAAGTATTTTGAGTCGCTCAAAATTCAATGCTGTTAAGTCCAGAAAACAAAAATTTAGAAAATTAATGTTTAATGCCACATTAATTTTTAAATTTCGTAATTAATTTTGTTTTCCATCAGATAAGTATACATTCTTTTTTCTAACTGTAAACTCTTCAAGAAGAAGAATATTGATTTCTTTAATCAAAATTTACAAAAATCAAAAAAATATCAAAAAATGGATTGAACCGCTATAGATTCTGCGAAACTCAAATATATCATCCGACACATCTCGTGGTGATAAGTGCTAGACCAAGTAGTTCTTCGCCTGATCGCCTAAAAAAAAGACGTCCGGCCAACGTCCGTACTATCATTCATATATCGGGATTCGAAGTCCGCGTGGTGAGTCGCGCATTATTATAATACGGGCGGGCGCGATGCTATCACAACGCTATCCGCTCTCTCGACAATTGAATTAGCATAGGACGGCGTCGGCCGCGGCGGGCGGTCCTGCCACGCGTCCACCAAGCACTCTACGACCGATCTCTCGTCAAAGGACCCTCCAGTCTACACCCAAATATTTTTAGACAACATTCAACAAAGAACAATTTCCTGTTTCCCCAAATAATATCTTTTAAAATCAACTTTATTAACTAAGAATAAAGATGATTTTAAAAGATATTATTTGGGGAAACAGGCGAAAAATTAGATCTAGAAAAGCATTTTAATTGTATATGTAAATGTCGTAACTTTAGATTCATTACGACTTACAGTATAGTTTTTTTTACGAGACATATCGAAGATGTGAGCAAGGTGTGATGGTAAGCGTCACGCTTTCCCATAACACAATACCACACAAATCGTGATGGGTTGTGTGCTGCGCTCGTCACCCAGAGATATAATATGGTCTACCTCTTTGCTCAGTAATGAAGCTGGCAACATTGCCCTTTAATCCGGAACACAGTAGTGCACACACACTACTGTTTGGCGGCAGAATATCTGGCAATGCAGTGGTACCGCCCCGTTCGGTCTCTGCAACAGTCCTACCACTTACATAAATGTGTCTATTAAAATTAAAAAATAATTCAAAGTCAATTTAAATTATCTTTGTTTATTAAGCTTACATAAAGCTTAGTGATGAATAGAATCTTTAACATTTTTTTAAATATTAATTTAAAGCGTAAACCATTTCAGCAAACATTAGTTGAAAATACACTCAGAACGTTTCTATAAGGTGTTGAATTCGTCCAATCAATATTCGATTCCGGGCCACCCGAACTGTTTGGTTTGCATATGAATATATGGAAACGTTTTCACACGTCCTGCTAGAATTGTGGCATTTGACTAAGACACGACGTGAATAAGGAGCAAGTATTGAATTGTGGCCACGGTGACCGCAATCGTTGCATATGGCCCAAATTGTCGAACAGTTTACAAATTCGCATTGAGGTGTGGTTAGTGAATTGGACTATGAATATGAGGACGTCTATTTCCCTTGCAGACATATTTCACTGGAGGAACAACAACTATGAATTCTAGTTTTTGTTGTTTTCCATTATTTTACTAATTTATTGTACTTAAAAAGGTAAAAGTGGTAACAACTATGAATTAATTATATTCTTTGGTGTTTTCAATTATTTAAATTATTTATTTTACATAAAACGGTAACAAACTAATATTTATAATTCTGACTATTAAAAATAGTAAAGAAATAAAAAGAAAAATAATTGAAATGTAAATAATAATGTCACATATACGTTACACATGCCATTGTACAAATACGCCAAATATACGCCAAAGTATCCATTTCCATTACTTATTTTCGTGAGATCAATCTTTTAGAACTGAGATATATGTATGTATAAAAGAGATGGAATATGCCACTTTATATCACGGAAATATAAAAAGAAAACGACAGGAAATTTGAAATTCATGCGAGTGACGCCGTGGGCGAGATCTAGTAAATAAATAGACCCGGACCTTAAGCCATTTGAATTACTTTCGGGGCGCATCAACAACTTGGTGGGTGAGATTAAAGGCAATCAGGGACATACGCGCTCGAGGCCCTGCCGGGTAGAGCGGTAGTATTCATTGAGGTTCGTCTGCCTCGGAGGACGTGAAATATGGCCCTCACAAAAGGGGCTAATGGCGCCACACGACCCTCCGCTAATGTTAAGTACCTTACTTAAAAGCCGAGTGGTTTATTTTCATTGCTAAACGCGTTCCTAGTCGACAGAATAAATATTTGGATAGTAACTAGATACGCAGGTGTGGTTTACGTTGAAGTTACTGATGAAGCGATAATTTAATAATCGAACTTGATATAAAAATGTGGAAAAAATTATAGAATTCTCTATTACAAAATAATAACGGGGATTTATAAATTGGATAGCTATTATATCGACGGCCGCAAAGAGAAAACGGATACCTACAAATCACTAGTTTTCAGAAAAGCGTTAAAAACGCGTTCGTTACTTCGTAAAAATAGGTGTGTACGCAAATTTTATACGCATCAAAAATCGCAAAAAAAAAAGAGATTTTT
>DWGO01001120.1:0-10254 GCA_018247635.1 Eurytides dolicaon deicoon | reverse complement strand
TAGTGCGTCGTGAAGGTTGGTATCTAAGTTAGTACGGATTTGGTCAGTCCATCTTGTTGGACTTCGGCCTCTTGGTCAAATAATTAGTGACAAATTCAAAAAACTATATGATAAATGAAAAAAGAGGTATTTGAAAAAAACTGCCTTTGGGCGAATTTCGATTTCTAGCCGATTGCCAATATTATTTAATACATTAGACGCTCTGCTCCACCTAACCAAATATAGATCAATTCACCTTATTTATAAACTATGCATGTTTATCATTATATAATATGCATGTTTTATCAAATTATAGTTAAGTTACTTTCTCAGAATTTTCTTTTTGAAGTCGGAATATTAGAATCTTAATGGAAAAATATTTTATTTAAATAAATTATAGCCTTATGGAATAATCATAATGAACTTTAGAGAACAACTTGAATAGTTCATAAAAACGTTAAAAAGTTATATGTAATAATAGAAAAAACCGTAAAAACAGAAACTAATTAGCCCACAATGTAAAACATATCGAATTTTCCCCGAATTGTTCTTGCGTTAATTCTTCGCCCTTCAGTAAGCAACAAAAACAGCCCCTAGCTGTGCCCGCTTGACACATGTTCTCAAATGGCTTATTGCAATCCCCCGTCCGCCGTCAACTGAATATATGACACATTAAATTCTTATCAAACGGTCGAATCTTAAGGGCTTATTAAATTACGGTTAGTGACATTTCTAAGTCATCGTGAACACAGTCCGTTGGAGGGAGCGCTGTTAGAATGATTTTCGTTGTTTAATTAACGACATTATTCCGCTGTGAAATAACCAATAATAATAACTGCCATTGCGACTCAATCTGAGCGATAATGTCATTGCAGCAATGGAGGATCGTCAACAGGCGTGACTTGAGCATAACTTAAAGTCAGATAGCCGTGTCGTTCGGGTCGTTTGTCGCGTATAATTTGCAGATATAAAATTTTATTCCGCTCAGAGCACGGACAATCCAGACGCCCGTTACTGTCCACTCTCGAGCTCCGCTACGTTTCGTATTTTATTAAATGCTCGCCAGTTTTATTCCTACTATAAAACAGATAAACGCGTGTCACAACGGCGCGATCGTGCTCTACGTTAAGTTCTTTTTTTTTGTCTTCACAGTGGATTTACGTAAAATAGACGACGCGTGATTCTTCCGACTCCGATACATCACGTAACTCGTCGGATCTGTTCGGACGTTTATGAAGACGAAGTGTTGTAGCGGCGCACTAGCTTAGAATAACGATTCATAAGCAAGAGGCCGCACCGCCGGGGGTGAGTAATTCACCTCGAAAGATGTTTGCGGCGCGGACAACAAACACGGGGGCGCGCCGCCGTGGCGCCCGCCCAGCTGTAAATGGAGTACGCTTTAATACGTAACTATGCAATAAGTGTTATTGTGCTGTCATAAAGTTTGTTTTATGGTCGACCGTCCGCTATCTGCGTCCGTGACGATTTTGGACCTTTAATACAGTTTAGTTTCGCTCGCTTCGCACTCGATTATTTTACTGTTATTGTTATATCTACTCATCTCTTGCCACTTAAAATTTCCGCCGTGATGAAATATAACGCTATTTCAAAACGCCCGTTCAAGAAACAATCCTATTTCGATATTTGGAGGAGATCTAATAGATGCTTCGCAAGCGTTGCGACGTCTCGAGATCACGGAATCATGACAAAGTTGCGCTCGATGTCGTACTTATATTTTTCCTCTGAAATTTTTGTATTGTTGTCGCTCGCTTCGCTTAAACTTTAAATCTGTGACCAGAACTGTTTCTGTTGCAGTAGAGATTTTGATCGAAATCTACCTTTTGATGTATTATTTCGATATTTCGATATAGTTTCGATATTTCAAATTATAAATTTATTTGAGTTATTGCCAACGTTTTCCAAGTAACCAAGTCTCGGAAGCCTAGGCTTCTTCTGACGTGATCGTCCCGTAAGTTGCGCTCGTTAGTAGATTACACTCAAGACGTTACGTGGACGTGAAGCGGCGTCGCCGGTGGCGGCTGATTTGTATGTAGCTCAGGCCCGCGCCGATGCAGGGGGCGGCTCCAAGACGTTCGCCGCAATTTTTCAACGCTTCAGCTCCGTGTTGGGAAAGCCGATAGCGCCGCAGTGCAGCCTTCCCCTTCCCCCTTCAGGCCTCACCTCCCCGCTCCGCACCTGCTCCCGCGCCGAACCACCTACTAAAACTTTGATCCCCGATCCGCCGCCGCAGGACTACGCTTCGTCCCGACATTATATTTCAATTACCTCGCCCATCCGTTCGTCCATTAAAGACAACTTCGCACCGCACAACCCGTGAACCCGACCCGATATCGAACACTTACCACGTGCACTCGACGTCACCGAACACGTTGGCACCCGCTCCATTATCCGACGACCACTCGCCGTCCGAATTCTCATTGCAGAGAAGTTTCGCCTCGCCACGTGAAATCCAATTAATACGGTGAGTTTTGTTTTGCATAGTAATGAGACGTTTTATTGGGGCCGTGTCGCCGGGGCCGGCAATAAGTTTCGTTGAGTGCACACAGCGCGGGAGAAGCGTCGACGCTTCGGGTTCATTTGTCGCAGTGAAGTCGGGGGCGTGGGTATTCGGGCATTTGTCCCAGCACCGGTTAATAGACGCCCTATTACGTGCAACCCCAAGAGAGTGTCGTACTAATGTACTACATACCATGTTTATGCGATGTAAAACTGTCAGAAAGGAAACATGGGGAATTCTGTAAAATAAGGTAGTATTTCTAAGTATGTACGTCGAATCGCAATTATATTCTTGAAAAAAAAGGCAACAACTCGAGTTACCTCACCGTACAAAATTCTCAACAGTATGTGCTCTGTGCAGAATTTATCGGTTCATTTCTTATTCTTATTGCGATTGGGGGCAGGGCGAGCGGCGCACGTGTCTGCCTTCCTGCTGAATCAACTTAACCCGACTGCCTCCGCCGCAACTGAATGAACTTAATTCAATTCCGATTGTATTAAACTCCACCACTCCACCGCTTAATGACCGAAAAATGTTCGGTAATTTTCCACGGAGACCTCGTTAGAGCAGCAAACGAATTTCTGTCATAACGAAGTCCGCCATTTCCCCCTTTCTCGTCTTGCAATTTTATGTTTTCTTCCGTTAAAGTTTGAAATAATGTTTATTGAATAACTAACGGTGTAAGTGTCCGGTAATCAGAGGGGACGTGTGTTCGCACAGTCGACAAATGCGGGAAGCGTTCGCGCGGTGACGTTACAGTTTCGGGATTGCGAGCTCAGCGGCGCAGAGTAATTAGATGGCCGTTGTGCCGTTCACTTATTCGGCATTCGGAACCGTTTAATTGCGGCCCGAGCCGTAACGGACGGCGGGCCGTTTTTGTTCGACCCCGATGAGACGAACCGCACATCCTTTAATGAGCTCCCTCCCTCTTTCTATCTCACCCCCATCACTCTGGGCCTTGCCACGGCCGCTTGGACCTCGCGCATTCCGAATTCGAATTTATAATTAAAACAATTGACGTCGCCAATACATCTCAAATTGCTAGCGAAACATCAAAAACTCTGACATGCTTCAAAGAAATAAACTTTAAGGCCCCCAATGTGGTGCTTAGTATAAAAATACTGATTCTAAAAAGCAAATATGAACACTTTACAATAAATAAAAGATGCTCCAGTTTTTACTTGTTAATACTCAAGACGCTGCTATGCGAATCTTGGAGCATAAACATCTGTTTGTTTTGAATTAAAATGTCGGCAATTTATATTTCAAATAGCTGTGTAAATATTGTCCAAGCTTATTCTATAAACTCTAATATTTACCAGAAGTTAATCTTCACGATCAACGTGTTGTTCGTTGTGTTTAATGGTTATTTATGCAGGATGTTTTCGTACTTTACAACCAATTATCTTATTTGTTACTTTAATTAAAATAATAATTCTTTTCTTTTAAATTTACAAGGTAGGTTATTGAGGTAGGTATTAAGGTAGGCAAGATAAATACGTTTATCGTGATTATAAACGTATTTATTTGATGTGATAAGTTGCGTTCAAGTTTCGCGCGACGCAAGGAAATTCCCTTACCAGGAATAAGTTTGCCGTTTCGAATGCCACATGTAATTTCACAATTTCGCGCCGGCAGCCTCCCGAGCACACATTGAAGTTTTTGCCCGTACCCGTCCGTGCCTATCCACGGTTAATTTTCCAAATTCAATCTCGCGGCCCGCTTATTTCGAGGGCGTTCCGTAAATACTTCGTTTAATTGACAATCGAGGCCTCAGCTTCGCTTAGCGGAAAGTATAAACTATTCATACTCCGACTAAATTGAGTGCAGAGATATCAGGCGTATCTCCAACATTGAACCCGTTCAATGCATATCAGCCATTATTACATTAACAATGTATCGGCAAGAAACCGAATGTCTCAGTATTCCAGTAATTAATTACCCGGCGTCATTAATGACGACAAGAGGCGGATGTGTATTCGTAGGGCTGTATGCGGTTGTAAGGCGACACCGCGGCACCCGCGCCGCGTCCGCAACGTCACGCTATACCCATTCGTCATGTACAGTCGCGAGCGTTGTACACCGCTGATATTCACACGTTTCATACTCTCTTACGGTGATCTACAAAGCCTCTTTCGATTCACACATAAGTGAGTGTGGCTGTACTAAACCACAAATGTACTGGCGCCCTATCGTTTATCAATAACCGCGTTGTCAACGTTATTAGATCCATTCGAAACCCGGCTAATGCTTTATTCACATGACTGAAATATGTATTCTAGAATTGCCGTTGGAGAATTTCATATCGCATTGACATTTTTAACGTGGGCACTCACGATAATTTCACGACGAAAATATGTTTAATGTGTATCGACTCCATTCCCGCCGTTGCACTTAGAGGCTTTCCGTCGAGGTGTCAAACATTACTCCGCTCAGTCTATTCTCGCCTGTCATCGTAAACGGCCGCACTCGTGGCGAGCACAATTTTCCGCTGAAAAAATATTATAAATCTCGTCGACGCGCCGGTGAATGTTTCCCCCGCGAAGGGAAAGGCTTTAAGAGGCGTCAGTCAAACATTGCTCCGAGGTAACCGGTCCGCTGTAGCAACCGTAACAAAGAGGCGCAGTTCTGAAACAATAAAATTAATTTTCCCCGTTGTTGTTTAATTAGCGAGGGCTCTTGGATGGCGCGGCGGGCGGCCGGTGTTTATCATCGGCAACAATCGCCAACCGACCCCTCCCCACCACCCACAGGCCCCTCTCGCCGCCACCAAACCCGTCATTATCAAAGCCAAGACTTCACACCGGAGCAACTTTGATTCGTCACTTCAACCGACAGTATTGTTATTAGCGATATTGTTAAACTTAATTGACTAAGCGGTAACAAATCCGACCGAGACCACTTACTGATGTTGTTTCTTATTGTTTCAGGTAAAACTCGTAGAGGCGAAAGAGACGTTAAAAGAGTAACTCGTATGTAGGTAATGTCGGTGATTTACATTAACATTGATTATTTACACTCGCACACAAGTGTGTCTTTGTGTTGGGGTAAAAAAATATGAAACTGGATAGTTTGTGCGAAGCCTTACGCGGCTAATCCGAAGCCGTATTTAATTAAATTGTAGCAGTGGGTGAACGACGCTGCAGGCCATTCCCCAGTCAACTGCCCTCCTGAACGGAGGAGTTAAAATGTGATCGTTTTTTTTAATTCCATCCTCAAAATTCCCATCGGCTTTTTCGATATTTCGGTAAGTGATTGTGTTTATTCTTTTATCCGCAAAGGAATTTTTGTTCACCCTACGTGTTCTTGTGATAAGGTAGCATATTTAATTATTAACTAAAGCATTCATAGCAATGTTTTTATAAACGTTCAGAATTGCCAAAGCTTTGAGGTTTTCCTCCGAGCGTCTTATGACTTCCGTTAGCGTTTTCTTTATAATTTCATTCCGAGGAGGAGCGAGAGGCGTCCATTTGCCCGTCTAGTTGGCCTGCGACGGCACCTAATTCAATTATTCAGTACGGTCGTCGAAAAAGTTTCGAGGGCACCTTACAACGACCACTTGGCTTAATCCTTTGCGCTTATGCCGTTTAAAAAATCTCTTCTCAAATCTCATAAAACGCCCCTATCACCTTTCCCTAGACCATTTTCGAATTAAGCAAAACGTCCCATAAACGTTAGTACGACAACACGATGTTGTTTACGCAATAGTTTATTATTAATTTTGTAGATTGCGAACAAATTGCTTTAAAGAGTTTAGAGCCAGTATTTAGTCCCTCGACCCCGATTCGGGAAACACAATTAGTGGAAATAATTATATTCCAAAAGTGGATTATAGCGATGGGTGTTCTTATTTGCACCCTTTATTTTTAACGGCTGACCCGGTTTAACCTGACCCGAACCTCTGACCTCGAGTTGATGTATTCCCTTCGTTTCGCTAACCTGTTCCTCGAGATTGAATGCTATAAACGTTCCGTATTATAATTGTCGCGCCTGTTTGAATAACTGTTAAAGGTAGTTTGTATAACAACCGGCCACGCTACCATAGTCACGCGGCTCTCATAAATTCTTTCTATACTCAAAACCAATCAGATCAAATATGTTCATTGAAATGACAAGCACTTTCAAACGGTTATTTTTTTAATTTTAAAATTCTGTTTAACCAGTCAGTGGTGTCACACTGTAGTCTTCCACCGGCTCGAAATACACTTAAGAAAAGCCGGCGATAAACTCAACAGTTGCTCTTTGTAAATAATGTTACATTATAATTGCTATCCTGCATACGAGTTAACTAGCTTCATTCCACAAAGTTTGGTCTGCCCATAAACTCTTATATTGTGTAATAAGCTTCATTTAAGAATTCATCAAATTGCCTTTTACTTTACGTACCACTTACGTTACTACCTTTCATCTTACTTAATAGACCATTTTAATACATGAACAGTTCTGCAATTGTGAGTAAATTGCGTAGTGCTTGTGAAGTTGATTATCCATTATTATGACAATAGCTGATTATTCTTATAATGGTTAATGAGACTGCAACGGTTTTTTCTTACATTATGTAGTAATACCTGCACAAGCACATGTGATAATTTCGCGTATGAGTCACTCTTATGCGGAAAGTTCTTTTAAGAAATCAGAGTCAAATTGAAAATTTATTTTTTCAATTATTAATTTCTTTTATTTTTTACATACTTTATTAAATTTATCCTAAAGAAGAACTAATAAGGATCTCTTATTTTTTTTATATACAGACACTGGATAGTGCTTGATCACAATCCCACCTGATGGTAGGTGGTAAGCGCACTATCCTAGTAAAAGCCTATTCACTCTTCTCTTGAACACACTCCCATTATATCAAATCAAAATATCTTTATTCAAATAGGCCTATACAAGCACTATCGTCATTATAATCGGACGGAAAAACTGACGCCGGCAAACTGTTCCAGTCCTTTGCCGTACACATTAAGAACGTAGAGGCAATTCGAACGCGTTGTATGTCGAAGACACAAGGGTGGAAGTCCACCATGCGTCTAGTTGTCCGATGATAAAAGGGGCAGGGGGAAATTACATTATTTAATTCCTGCGCACACTCTCCAAAATGTCCTACCAGGGTCGCCAAACAGTGATAATATCATCAATCATATAATGCCAACAGTTATAAATACATGTACATTTTACGTTGCTCGAAATACCCAGAAGATTAACAATATCAAAAAAAATCACCAAAACTGCGGACTTCCGTAAATATTTTTAATTCTACAAAACAAAAAAGCGCGACTTACAAGCGCTTAACAAAGTCGACTGAATGAACCAACGGATCAGTAATCCGTATGCGTCCCGGACGAGGAACAGCGCTGTAACTCACGGCAGGTACAATCCAGCAATCTAAACGGGCCGCAGGTACCTGTAGTACGGGCATACGCATTTGTAGCTACGTGTTATTAATAGCCGCGATAGCAGGTAGCCCGCGGCGCGACACGATATTCGGGCAATCCGGATTTGCATAGGATAATAGGGGCACGGCGCACGATGCAATGTGCGACGTGGACGGAACTGTGCACGCGTGTACAGAGGCGGCAGTGCGCCACGCCACTTGACCCACACTGCCGAGCACCGCTTTGTTAGACCTCACCGCACCCGATATAAGCTCGATACGCTAGCGGCGACAAAGCCCTACGAATGAAGTATAAGACGACGCATTAGCGACTGAACACTACACGCCTCACTTCTCGCAATAATCAGTCGATGTCTAATTGATAGATGATATAAATACACAAACACAATTACTAGCGTCTCCTACTTATATAATAATGGCCATAGCTTTTAGCGGAATGCTATATTTTTTTTACGAGATAAAGTGACGAGACGAGCAAGTCATGCCCCTGGTGGTAAACGTCACGCCTGCCCATAACAACACAGTACCACACAGCGCGTGCTTCGCTCATCACCCAGAGATATTAGATGGTTTATTTCTCTTTAGCCTGTAATTTCACTGGCTTCATTGCACTTTAAACCGGAACACAGTAGTGCTTATGCACTACTGTTTGGCGGCAGAATATCTGGCAATGCCGCACTGAAAAAACAAATAAAACAATATTTAGTTCAATCTCAGTAACTAGACAAGATTTTTAAAAGCTACATAGATTCCCCTGTTCCTTTAGGAATAGCCATATCTCTTTTTAAGACGTACAAGCTTTGTGCTATTCCCAACTGGACGGAGGAAAAATTTTATCTACAAATAAGTTTAACGGAATGTACATATGTCAAAATAAGATATCGCATTAAATAAGCTTTTAAAACGTTGTCCAAATAAAATACCAACATACATTAATTTATTTATAACAATCAATCGATATTAACCCGTTGACGTTTTTTTATTTTTATTATTTTATAAATAAACCATAGGGAAAAGGGAAGTAATAACTTGCTTTAGTATTATTGTTTTAATTTCGCCCCACACGAGCAGCATATGCCACGGTCCTCCGACAAAATAAGCATCCTTAAAGCCGCGGACAATACATACTAATCAACAAAACTTGAATTGTTTCACAGCGCACGAATAATAATAGAAAAGCGAGTCCGCAGTCTAGTGCATCTTGTAATAAGCATGATTCATAAATGCAAATGGTTTGGACTAGACGTAATTCTCGTGATAATGCAGTCGCGTGGTGATTACATTGACGCGACGATACCGTATCGTTTGTTAGTGATCTTAACAATGTCCGCGTTGACTCATAATGTTTATAAATGTCGCGTACAATAGATTAACTATACGGTTAAAATTTTTGACACCTCTTTATTTCTGAGTCTCATTTATTCCCCTTTTTTTTCTTTTTATAAATAAAAACAACAGCTTCCCGATAATTCTTTTAAGTGATGTCTAATTTGAATACCAAAGTTAAGAAAAGTATTACAAAAGTATTAAATGTATAAGTGAGTAAAAATATACATAAATATAATGGGATATTTAATCTCAAAGTTCTAATAAGATCATAAATATCCATAACTTATGTTAAATATTTGAGTGGTGTGAACAATTGACATTTAAAATTAAAGGAAACGCCTCGTTTTGCATTTCAAGATAAAAATACTATTTTATAGCTTGTAATGTGGTGATGTCGGTTAATTACAATTCACATCTACCATTGGCCTTCTAAGAGATAATTTTTGCATCCGCTACTTTAAATACCACAAATCTAACACTAATGCGGTCCGCTGATAGAATATTGTTTAATAATTGTTTCAAATCTATTTCGTAAATGATTACGTTATCTATAAGTATGTTGTTTTAATTATAAAGATTTCAGTTTCCGTCTTAGTCGCTGTAGGTTTTATAAAAAAGGATGTTATTATGTTTCACAAAAACCCCGTTTTTATTGCTCAGTCAGCAGCTTACAGTACGATATCTGATGCCCTATCAGCTTCATATTTATTACAGAGTATATTGTCTAGATTATCGCGTCTGTGCCAGTTCTTAGCTCGGAAATAACGACTTGGAACCGTTAACAGCAAAGATGAATAACTTTTTTTTAAGGCGAGAAAACTGCTAGTTATGTAATTGTCCTTTGGCGATTTTCGAAATAAATCATTCGTTTGAAACCTCTTCGCGTTTTCTATTTGCACGAAGAAACATAAGCAGTAAGCTCACATAATAAAAAGTGCTTTATTTCAAGTCAACCGGATCAAAGAAACGAACTTATTATTTATGCGGTCTCAATATCAGTTAAAGAGAAGCGGCCCTTATATCACAGTAGCAT
>DWGO01001119.1:0-10255 GCA_018247635.1 Eurytides dolicaon deicoon | reverse complement strand
CAGTAAACACTTTCACTTTAAAATGTCGAGTATTTGCATAAATGGAATTTGATGTGAACCACTAGTTGTTTTTATTAAAATATTTAGTCAGTATTGCTAGAGTCTGAAACTTCGGTAAGAGTCACTTCGCTTATTGTTTCGTCGTATTCAAGATCGTGGGTATGGTGCGCGGTTTCCCGTCGGTTTGTGATTTATAGATGGCGGCTTATCAATGCGGCGCCAACGTTTCGGGCTTAATTGGCAACCAGAGAGCGCCTGCTGTTACCAACTCCCCTCTTAAACTTTTATTGCAACATTTTTCGATGAATCAATGATGAGAGGGGACAAGTAGCATAAACTGCGAAAGTAAGCTGTAAAGAAAAGTAAAAGTAAGCGCATGAAAATTAAAGTTTGGTAAGAATTTTAACTTATCCGCCAATCTATCGACGAGAGAAGCAAATCGTGCGTCTGATGATAAGCGTCACGCCTGCCCATAACAACATAGAAGCATATAGAGCGAGCTTGGCTAGATGCTGCGCCCATCACCCAGTGATATTAGATGGTCTATCTCTTTGCCCTGTAATTTCGCTGGCAACATTGCCCTGCTTGGCGGCAGAATATCAAAACTATTTATATAAGTATCTATTTAAGCTATATATTATATGTATAACAGTTGTCCAGTTGCCATAGTACAGGCTCTCCCTAGTTTTGGATCAGGCGAAGCACTTCGTCTCAATCCATTACACCTGTGTTTACCTAGTTGTGAATTAATCGAGCGCTGGATATACTTTCCCTTGACTATGTCGTTGAATAAAAGATAAAGAAACAAACAAAATGACGTTATATTTGATTAAAAATGAAAACGATTCCACAAAAAATGATTCTCAAAGAGAATTTATGCCTTGATATCATCGTACCTTCGTTCTAATATAGCCTGGTTTTTTCTTTTCGAAAAATCAAAGGCGCCATTCAACGGATTTACTCATTTTGTTTAGTCTCCACTCGAGTGGCCGGACGAGACGTACCCGATTTCGATACTCAAAGCCGTTCAAGAGTGGTTTCCTATTGAGATTGTTATAAGTTCTCTACGGATGGCTTTCTACATGTTTAAATTAAGGCTGCGGTCGCCTTAAGAATGAGCGTATATGTAATATTAAGTTATGCTTCCAATGTTGTTTTTTGAAATTTTTTATGCTCTTGCACTTGATTAAGTGACGAGACGATCAAGTCGTACTAAAGAAGGACCTTGAGTTGGAATGGCCCTGGTCTAATACCATTTGTAGACCTGTCTCATAAAATCAAATATTTTTTCTAAATGGTACGACTCTTTTGCTGAATCCGTCTAGTGCGGTACCTGGTTGTTATTATACCGTCAAGCAGTTATGCATATATTTGTGTATCATTACTGTATTGCGGTTTGAAGGGCAATATCAGTGTAACTAGCGCCCCGCTTACCATCCGGCGCTCGACTTGCTGGTTTTGTCACTTTTTATCTTAAAAACTAAACTTGTCTTGTTTTATCTTGAAGACTATCGCAGTATTTAGACTCTGCCATTCGGTTACTTGGTAAAGGCGATTCTGGGTAACGAATCCGACCCGAGCTAATGGAAACACGCCGATTTCTCGCCAGATCCGACGAATGAAAATGCGAACGCACCCTTATACATTTTCTTGTTTTCGTTTTTTGCATAAAACGGCGTGCACACGCGCCGTCGGGTTTTACTCGGGCTAGGTCGTTCAAGATAGCCAACCGGATTTCTCGTTTGCACCGTTTTTTTTCAAGGCGACAAATTCCCTCCACTTTGGGATCAACATTAAATTCCCATTATATAGATTCTCTCCTTGCTTATACGGATTAGATCAAATGTGTCGTTTTTTTGTTTTTGTTTTTTTTTACGAGATAAAAGTGTTGAGACGAGCAACTCGTGCGCCTGATGGTAAGCGTCACGCCTACCCATAACAACACAGTACTACATAGAGCGTGCTTGGCTCTGTGCTGCGCTCGCCACCCAAAGATAAGATGGTCTATCTCTGTGCCCTGTAGTTTAACTGCCATTATTTCCCTTCAAATCGGAACACAGTAGTGTTTACACACTAATGCTTGGCGTCAGAATATTTGGCAGTCCTACCACCTAAACTTGTTACGAGAGCAGATAGCAGATAACCTTGCAGAGTATTTCATATTGAGAGATTTTCATTGTGCGTTATTATACAACCCTTATGAGACGTTTGCAATCTGTAAGACCTATGAACACTTCTAGAAATGCCCGTCATCTGTGAGACAGTGCTTACTGGTTACCTCTTACAGTCAACATAAAAATATGAAAGTGCGAATTTTCCTCGTTGTGATGGTTTACTTGATTTATTTGTCTAATTTGGTATATTCAAATAAATAAAATCATACTTGTAGGTTCTAGTAGTATATATGGTATAAAGCAAACGAGCAGGCGACCACACAGAACGTGACAGAGACACACTATACATACACCCAATGACATAAGATGGTCGATAGACTATATCATACCAAAGCGATATCTTTGCTCAGTAATTACGCTGGCATCTTTGCCCTTCAAACCAGAACACCGGCTCATTGACGGCAAAATAACTGGCAGTGCAATGGTACCCCCCAAACGGACTCTACAAAAGAGTGGACTTATACTTTAAACATAAAAACTGCCCAACATTGAGACAGGGCGAACTTTGTTCGCACAAAATCAATTAGAGGTGCGGAATGATTTAGGTAGCCGGCTACACAAACTTCACCAGACAGCGGTACTTCTTGTTCGATACTTCGACGAACAGCTCTGTTCGTACACAAAGGCTTTGAGCGAACTTCTGTCATGAATAAGTTAATTTGGACTGATCGCTGTTCGGGAAAACCGTAACAATTAAGAAAAACAAAGTAACAACAAAGCTGTAAAGTGTTTAAAGCTTCATGGAATTTAAAGTTTTGAATAGACGGGGTGAAATCCGTAATTAGTTTCATTTTATAAAGAGAAACAATTTGATATTGTAAATAAGAGTTGATATCTTTTAATTTTTATATATACTCTTTTCGTTAATATAATCACTTAAAAAGAAATTTAACGAGAAGAAAAATACAAAAATAAATGTATTAAGATTTTTTTAATGAATTTAAGATTCATCACATATTTTAGATTTTCTTTTATTTTTTTTGCTATTTATCCATTTGGTCTACTAAATATAAGGCCTAAATACTATGTATTTCTCACTTACTATATAAATACAAAAGTATATATGTTGTGTTTATTGCAATTAATCAGCGAATCAACAAGTAACGGAATGGAAAAGCTAAAAAAATAACGATACTTTTCCACTCGAGCCAAGCCGAGAGCGTGGCCTAGTTATTTTGACTTCACCAATTAAAAACAATCCTATTGTATTTATGCTCCTAGATTTATTACAATATCGTCTTATTGGGTTTGTGTACGTGGACCCTTATTGTATCAATTACAATTGCCTCCTCTGTATATCACTTACTGTCTCGTTACGTGTATACGCGATCTGTGCTTCCGGGGTATCGTTTACCCTTTTCTCGGTAATAAGCGTGACATTTTGGGCTGTCAGTGGATTTCGCCTTTTTATACGCAATCGCTAGTTGATAATGGTCATTTTATTGTCATGAATACGCGATACGCATGAACGAGCATTGAGTAAGGCAAAAAAAGGTGAAAATGGAAGTTTTTAATGAGCCTCAATTTTGAGTAGTGAATATAAGTTTAAACGGTACAGTGGTACAAGGTTTCTGTCTGTCCATATTAGTTGCGATGCATGATTGCGATGTCTGTACTTTCAATAATTGTGGATTGTATTGCATAATATACATACATACATTTGTTACGAGATAAACTGACGAGACGAGCAAGTCGTGCGCCTGATGGGAAACGTCACGTCTGCCCATAACACCACAGTACCACACGGAGCGTGCTTGGCTCTGTGCTGCGCTCGTTACCTAGATGGTCTAAATCTTTGCTTAGACACTACTGCTTGGCTTGGCGGCAGAATATCTGCAAAAAACATACAAATAAAGGTAGGACAAATTAAGAACCTTCTTTTCTTTGAAGCCTATTAAAAATAAATGACCCGTTACAAGTTAGGTGTAAATGCACCCGTGTCAGAGAAAACCGCTCTTCCTTAGCTTAGTATTTATAACTAGATACATTAGCCTAGTACATACTAGTATAGAAGTTTACATTTATTACCAATTTGTGACCGTTTAACGAGCAAAGTTGTACGAACGTCAACAGAATTAACATCTATTAAACCGTGCTCAAAAAGCCGCCGATTGGGAAGTGCTCATTCGCTAATAAGCCACTTCCATCCGTCGATCTCAGTTATTGGATTGAGTGGACCAAGTGTTCCATCCTCATTTCATCGTTTGGAAATTGGATGACATTTAAAATCAATTGTTTCGCATAGACAGAGTGCTTCTGATGGGTGATAATGAGATGCTTAATATATGAAATAGTCAAAAAGTTGTGAACCGATTGTAAATAACGATGGTCGTATCAAAAAGTCCACAATAAAAATAGAAGTTAATTTAATTAGTTAATTGTTCATTGTAGCTTTAAAAACCCTTACATTAAACAAAGACATTTTGAATTTTTTCAAATGAACAGAATTTTTTTTAATGAAATTTATTCAAGTGATATTTAATGTACTGTTATAAGGATATGCATTTCTCTTAAATAAATTACAAGCTAAACTCTCGCTTTTCCGTTTAAATATAACAGTTTTATATCGAAAACAACAACGGATGCAAATGAATCGCCAGTCGAAAGATAGCATTCATCGTCTGAAACGTAAATGTTTGCGAAACGAACGGGATCAATATGGAGTTCGCAGATTAAATTTTACACAAAGGGCGACGGCCGATCGTTGGTTATTACTCGTCGACCATTAGCCGACGGAGTTCGCGCCCGGACTGTTTCCAGGCGCTTCACAAAGGAAATAAGCTTTCACGGACGGTTCAGTTTGCCAGTTCGCTTCACCAACTTGTGCAACTTCTCGAAGAAGTGGAGAACAATTTTCAATTTTTCAATTCCATAACGAACCGCTGCTTCTTTCTCTGTTTCACTTTTACTTACAAAAGGAATTCAGTTGGCACATTGATTGAACACATTCTGTGCCGTATATACTGTATGGGTAGGTGTTAAACTTGATCTTCAGGCTAAGTCAACATGCACTCATATAAATTTAAGGAACTGAAAACTTATATTATATAACAAACTACCCGACCGCCCCGCGGTTTCTCCTACCGCGAACTTAAATTCCCATAGGAAACGCAGACCTTGCCGGAATAAAAAGTAGCCTATATCATTCAGTGATAACGTACCATGCTATTTGTGAAAGAATTTTTAAAATCAGATGAGTAGTTTCGAAGATTCCTTTCTACAAACAAACTCACAAATTTACAGATTTTACCTCTTTATAATATTAGTATGGATTAGTATGGATGTAATTGCGTAAAATCTATTTCTACATAAAAATAGATACAAATGGTACATGATGTGATAACAACTCTAAATGTTGATTAAATTGTTGGTAAAAGAAATATATAAATAAATAAATTTTGATTTGTGTATTGATTATGTAATGAAATAATGTGTATATCAATCTTAAGTTGAAATACCAAATGGTACTGAACTACAAGTTTAGTAAAAATGGCTTGGTACGGAACGTGTTAAAACGCTTATTCAAATCAATATGTTGTATGTTAAATGAGACCTCAAAATCAGTGGTGTTCACGAACACGTTAGATCTTACATAAGTAGCGCCGTTAGGAAGTTAAACGCATTATTGTTGATGTTAGTTAAACGTCGGGCAAGTCACGACATTGTTACGTTGAAACGGCGGCCCACACGCAAATATAACACTAACTGTAACCGTAATAACCTCCGATCCCGCTGAGATAATCCTCACGACGTCGCCGGTTAAATATCGACAGTTAAAGACGATAACCCCGACGGAGGTAACCGCACTGAGCGTTCATTATTTCACGTCTGGACAGCGCTCGGGACTGCGCTCGTGTAAGGATAATGAAATGACAAATAATGTTTCTTCATTTCTATTTCATTTAAACAATAATACTGCATTTTCAAACCTTACTGTATCAATATCTAACTCTTAAAAACAAAGCATCTCTACGAGTTCGGGTGAAGCTTTATAGAGCCGCATAGGCTAAAAGTATTAACGTCAGTCTGTACAAGATATAATATAAAAGATTAAACAGTGATTAATCGCAATTATCGACCGATCGGTGATCGCAAGCCGAGATGATCAGATCGAAGGATACGAGGCCGCTATTCAGAGTAGGAAAAGCCTAAAACTCAATTCTCATTTCTTCATCAGGTGTTCGCTAATTCGAAAGAATCAGAATGACCATAGATAGAGCCGGTCGGCCTCCAGCGCCGCGACGCGCCTCCTCCACTTATAGAAGCTACGACGAGCTTGGTGTGATAGACCGAGGAAGACCACTGAGATATAGACATGGCGGAATAGAAGACTTGTCAGGTCTAGAACAGCCTAGGACATACGATGTACGTAGGACTTACGAGGCTCAAGATTTAGATAACATAACAGTAATCAGTTCCGAAGAGATACCAAAACCCAAGCGAAAGACAATGGAAGGCCTGACCAGCGGTTTCAGGAGGACTTTCTCTGTCAGAAGCAGGCGTGACCAGCCCGAAGGTATTCCGATGGAGACTTTCAATATGACATGCGAAGAATCATTCGCGACGGTTAGGGGAGCGCCGTTCGGCCGTCGTAGGTCTCTATCCCGCGACAGGGGTTCTTCCCTGCTCGCCAGAAGCTCTTCAGAAGGAGACGTGAGGATGAACCTGCCACGCGCACCACCCACCAACCCCACGCCGCGCCTGCACCGCTGCCTGCGCGCCCTCGGCGGCAGCTGGAAGAACCTGCTATTACGTGAGTCACCAGGACTTACTTGTCGCCTCAATAACAAATAACTCAATAACGCAAGGCCACCGACCCCTTAACAAGCTCCGCGGCAACGCACCATTTAACTCCACTAATTAGCTAGGCCCTCAAAGAGACAAATGCATAAACATAGCTCAGCCAGTAGTCCGGTTACGCTTTTCGTTACTCTTCCCCGGTTTAAATGGCAGTTAAACGTTTACAGCCCGGCCCCTGTCCGAGTTAATTATGGACCCCGACGGGTACAAATGGCTCCGTGGAGTGCTCATTTACTGTATATGTATCAGATTAAAGCGCGCGACTTGTACGAATTAAACACTTTCTTATATTCAAATTGGGCAATTGTTTGTACTGACGCTGCGTTGTGATTGATCGATCTCGCGGACTGGAAGTCCATTTCTGATTGGAACAAACCGAACCAATTGGACCGACAACGGATAAATAATGAATCCGTGCCTCTTTGCGATCCATCATGATTTATTCGACCGAGCTGAATCTGAATCAATTCCTATTGCTTATTGGGTAACCGTCGATTATCTAATGCCGATGTCTTACCGTTCGAATGCGTCAATGCATTAAGCTAGCTATCGAGCTTGCAGTAGGAAATTAATGTTGAAAGAATTTATACAGCAACTATTTTAACAAAAAAAAATGTTAATTTTTTTATTCTAAATTAAATAAAGATTGTAAAGAACGTTTATGTTGATGAAACAAACTAAATGTAGGTCTCTTTTTTTTTAAGAGATAAAGTGACGAGACGTGCAAGTCGTGCGTCTTATGGTAAGCGTCACGCCTGCCCATAACAACACAAAACCACACAGCGTGCTTAGCTCTGTGCTGCGCTCGTCACCCAGATATATTAAATGATGTACCTCTTTGCCCTGTAATTTCGCTGGCATCATTGTCCTTCAAACCGGAACAGTAGTTCTTACACACTATTGCTTGGCGGCAGAATATCTGGCAATGCAGTGGCGGGACCACTGCATTCCCCAGTCGATAATTGAAGTGTCAAAGATGTTATGTACTATGCTTGAAAAACTTTAGGGTGAAAGAGTTAAAATTTTCTGTTTAAATTTAACCATGTAGAAGTAGCTTTTATGTTTTTTTTTAAATAACTGCATTTGCTTGTAACAGTCAACTAAGGATTCATAGGTTAGCACTAATTCCGCTATAGGTTATTTGTACGCTTCATCATTAAACCTTTAACAGCAATAATTTAGTTGTACCGTTAAATTAATCATCATTTGGTAATGCCGTCTCTTCCCACGACAGCTCTGGAATGTTAAATCACTTTGCGACGGTACATTGCCCTTTTAATGAATACTCATATAAATTAAGACGGTGTAAAAAAGTGACATAATGTCATTATACTATCATTAATGACATTTTTAGTGTAAGATTTGACGTTTTGTAGTGAAATATGGATTCCGTTATGTCATATACGTCTAAGCAGGTTCCCTTCTGCGTTCAGGGGATTAGTAGTTTGGTATAGAAAAGTCGCGTGCATACAAAAACCTTGACGTTAGGCTTTTTTAACCTTTTTTTAAACATTGACGTTAGGATTTGTGTAATAAACAGTGTTCTACAAATTCCATAATATTTTACGCGGTGACGGAAGTAAAGTAATATATAAGTGCTACGCAAGTATTTGGTCAAACTGTTAAGAAATTGTAAATAAAAATGAAACTGATTAATGGATTCTATTGCGTATTTGATTTTAAGTTCTCAACGTCGTTTTGAAAATTTTACAAAGCCCTTGGTCAGACACAGATGTCTCGAGTTCTAAAAATGGAGCTTACTTTATTTCGGCTGACTGACAAGTAACAAAATGTAGTATTTGAGTAAATTCGAGAAATTAATAGTTTTTTTTTAAATAAAGTGACGAGAAAGTCGTGCGTTTGGTGGATAGCGTCACGCCTGCCTACAGTACCACACAGTGTCTTTAGCTCTGTCCGGTGCCCGTCACCCAGAGATATAAGATGGTGTGATATCTCGTTATCCTGTAATTATTCTGGCATCATTGCCCGTCAAACCGTAATACAGTAGTGCTTACACACTACTGCTTGCCGGTAGAATATCTGGCAATGAGTACCGTTCCAGTCGGACTCTTCAAGACTAGATTACAAACTGTTAAATCGTTTACTGCGTTTCCAGTATATTGATATATATATATTGTCCAGTATGTCCAGTATGTATATCGGTATATATATCAGTAGACGTTTTACAATCGTTATTATTCAAAGAGCTCGGGTGCGCGCTGCCTAGAAAACGTGTTTGAAGTCTGAAACCATTTTCGAACTTCATAACTGGTAATGAGTGCGACTTGTACGCACGTACGGCGGACAACTTTCTCCCTCACGCGTGCCGTTTATTGCCACATTATCGTATACGCCATCTTACCTTTTCGCGATGCATCCGTGCGTAAACTTGCGAGCCGATCTATGGTAGCTGACGCTATATATCATCAGACCTTCGCAGCAATATAAAATTTTTTCGAGGAAATATCAATCTTATTGTGTTGTAATAGGTGTGAATTTTGATTGTAAACATGTTTGGTAGCAGCCTTAAGGTTATTCACAGTCGTTGGATCCAAGCATCAAAGTCGTGTAAAGATATGCGCCGATGAACATTCGCCTAATAAAAATAGTTTAATTTCGGAGGATAGAAAAGTACCGTTATTTGCGCAATGATAAATTATATTTTTGGTACGGACCTTTATTAAATAACAAGATTTTTCGCGATTTCGCTTACGTGATCTTTGATTTTGTGTGGCTACTCAACTTTCTGGCATAGAAAGAAATCTATATTAGTAAGTAACCCATAACCTTGTCAGATGTCATTCCAATGCGTATCACCGGCACCGAGTGATTTTTTTGTGGTTAAAAACGGACAGACTTTCTAGTTTATAGTTAACGTATGGATTTTAAACCGATTTGAAGGGATCCAAGTAATGTACAAGTAAGTTTTAATATCTGACAGTATAGAATAAGACAAGGGCTTACTAGGCACTACACCATATTTATATCTTTAAGTACAGTAGTAATTGAACGAGAAACCAAGACCCAATTTGATTAAAAGCACTCTGGGATTCGAAGCCGCGACGAATAGACCATCCCTTGGAGACGATATAGGTTCGAATTTTTTTGTCTATTTATTTTGTTAATTTTTGTTTGAGAAAATCATGTCAATTTTTTCTGTTTACGTGAATACTTGACATTATAAAATAAAACTATTTACGGATTTTATCGCGTTTATTTAAAAAATTTATTCATTTCCCGCCGTTTCAAACACTACAGCGTTCATGGGCACAGGCCGGACC
>DWGO01001118.1:0-10256 GCA_018247635.1 Eurytides dolicaon deicoon | reverse complement strand
TCGTCACCCAGAGATATTAGATGGTCTATCTCTTTGCCCTGTAATTGCACTGGCATCATTGCCCTTCAAACCGTAACTCAGTAGTGCTTACACATTACTGTTTAGAATATCTGGCAAGGCAATGGTACCTCCCCAGTCGGACTCTGAAAATAAAATAAAATTTTGAACAGAACTTAAATTGGGTCAATAGATCGTTCGGTTAGTGTGCTTTGGTGATACCTACTTCTCGCTATTGCGTATTAGACAATTCTCGGAAACCGCAACGAGCCGCAACAACGACAATTGACAACGTTTCGTTAATGATAATGTTACTGGGTTACTCGTAGAACTTTCGGTTTGCATTTATATATAGAACATCGGGTTATTTCGGCCCGACCTCGGCCGGTTCATAAAACGGTGCGAGTTTATTTTGAATACGGCGCGCGCGGTTCACGGGGGAAAAACAAATAAAATAAAAGAGAATAACGCGTCGGAACTAGGCGCGATATCCGTGGTACCTATTGTCCGTTGGTAGCGACGAGGCCGTAATATATTTTATTCTTTCCGCACCGTGCGCCGTGAGCGGGCCTTTGTTTGATTTAGCACAGCCCACGCACTAGCTAGCAGTAGCGACGGTCGGTCTTTTCCATTGACTCTACCGCCTCTGGTATCTGTGACCCAACTCGCTTGTTTCGCAATCGTGCCGCTGTACGCTTATACACCGCAAACGTTCTGTATATCTGTATATAATGACGTAGTTGCTTTTAACGTATGCGGCTGTATAAAGCTACATCGGATCACCGAACCCGTGGGGTCACGCATGAGGAAATGCGTGTATGGCAAAATGGGGGGAAATCGGCTAAGGGCCGTCCAGGTCCAGTTTCCGCAAACGTTATGCTCGCTGTACCGTCTTTGTTCGACGTAGATAAATGGAAACAACTCGATAGGTCTTTGAGATTGGTAGCGCTTCTGGAGCGAAAAATATATTTGCTCGATTGAAACAGTGGTTGATTTTGGAAGTAGGGAGGTCGGAGCACATCTTTTGCATTATTTACTATTTTTATACAAGTTCAATTTCTTTTTTTGTACTTGTGTTATATATATATATATGTATGTATTTCGTTTTAAAGCCCTTGTACACATTATGTATGTAGATTGTTGTACTGAGTATTCATACAATGATTAATTTGTTCATCTTCAAGCGTTAAATGCAATGCATAAATTTTTTGGATACTTATTACAGAACAGGGCGTCGTACATCTTATTGACGAACGAGAACTTCTTTTTATTATTAGATAGTGACGAAACAAGCAAGTCATGTGCCTGATGGTAAGCGACACGCCTGACCATAACAACACACTGCGATCGTCACCCAAAGGTTTAAGATGTTCCATCTCTATGACCAGTTAATACGCTGCCGTTATTGCCCCTCAACACATCATATCATAACATATCACAATATCTCATCATACAATCTTTGCAAATGTAGAGTTCGAATATCTGTATGTCTAATGGTTGTTTGTCAATGCGAAGGTGATTCTGTAACTTAAAAACTGAAGCCTGTTTCATCCGATCGGTTCAGGACTTTTTGAGTCAATAACGGCGGGAAAACGTTTATCGCGCCAGTTAGTGTTGTCATGTTTACAAATGAAATTAAATGTACCTTTATTCAATTAGACTTTTCCAAGCAATTTTGAGTCGTCAGTGAAGTCAGACCGTGAGGAAGCTACCACCGGCTCGGAAAGCAGCTCTGCTAAGAAGAGCCGGCAAGAAACTCAACAGTTACTCTTTTAAAAGTCAAATTACAATTTTTTTACGAGATAAAGTGACTAGACGAGCAAGTCCTGCGCCTGATGCTAAACGTTACGCCTACCCATAGCAACACACTACCACACGAAGCGTGCTTGGTTCTGTGCTGCGCTCGTCGCCAAGAGATATTAGATGCTCTTTTTCTTCTTCTTTGTCTTGTAATTTCGCTGGCATAGTGAGTGCTTACGCACCACTGCTTGGCGGCAGAATATCTGGCAATGGTACCGCCCCAGTCAAATTCGGCAAGAGTCCTACCACTTAAATATAATTGTCTCTTTCATTTTCTCAACCGGCCAGAATAATTTATAGAATAACAATCACTTGTAAACCTTAATCTTCCTTGGGAATTATGTAATTGCTGTTATCTTTACAAAATTATGATACCAAATGTAACAGGAAGTGTGTTGCGAAGTAAGCCGGCGTTGCTTTTAATGGTGGCGACTGTTGGACGCCGGCACATGCCTCCCGGTCCCTGGCGGCACGCCAAGCGGAGCGAAGCGTAACGTAGGACCAGGCCCTGTAGCCAAAGTACAATTCCATTAGCGATATCGCTAGTAGAAAAGTGCAAAATGTTATGAAATTGACATAAGCATGTCACGTGACATTTCGAAAGCTTATGTCAGCTTCATACATTTTGAACTTTTCTACTAGCGATATCGCTAATGGAATTGTACTTTGGCTAGGCCCCCACAAGTCCGTGTTATTAGCCCCGCTCGGATGTTACGGTCGGTCACACTGATGGATTTTTAAACCGTACTGCACCGCTCTTTGTTTTTTTTTTAAGAGTTAAAGTTACAAGACGAGCAAGTCGTGCGCCTGATGGTAAGCGTCACGTCTGTTCATAACAACATACTATCTTACAGAACCTGCTTAGCTCTCGCCGCGCTCGTCACCCACAGATATAAGATGGACTATCTGTTTGCACTTCATACCGGAACACAGTAGTGCTTACACACTACTGCTTGCACATGCTTGCAATGCACTAATACCGCCCAGTCGGACTGTGCAAAAGCTCCACCACATAAGAGTCTAGTCTTTGTGTTCTATTTCATTCACATTCCGGCCAGTTCGAATTTTAAATCTTTCACTGCTGCAAATAGCATCGACATCATTACATTTTTTACGAAATAAAGTGACGAGACGAGCAAGTCATATGCCTGTTGGTAAGCGTCACGGCTGCCCATACTATGTGTACTGTGTTGTTATGGGCTTGCCTCTGTGCTGCGCTCGTCACCCGGAGATAGTTGCTGGTCTATCTCTTTGCCCTGTAATATCGCTGGCATCATTGCCCTTGAAACCGGAACACATTAGTGCTTACATATTAATTAATTAAACATATGCTTAGATGAGCATGTTGTTCACCGGATGGTAAGTTATAAAGGTTGGTCATGGAATCGTTAAACCTTTTTTGCCCATAACAACACAGTGCCTCAATATGTTTCTAATATGGTATCTGGTGAGCCTCAATTGAAAAATAAAAATTCGTGTAGCACTATATATCTCAATTATTGTATAGGATATTGTCATTTAACTTTTAAATATTTAATAAACTTTCAAAAATAAAATAAAAAATTCAAAATTGGTTTATTCAACTATCGACTTATCAATTTTTTCGAAGAGATTAGTACCGATTCCGAAAAAAAAGTACCGATTTTGTTTATTTTCAACACATTTTTACCAAAAACCAGCCAATGCACCTCGCAAGTAAAAGATAGAAAGAGTTTCTTCTGCACCCCTCTTAGATTGCTTTGGACAAAAAGAATTTTAACCTAAAATGAAATTGAATGCCAGGAGAGGTGTAAACGAATCAATTTTGTTGCAATGAAGTTTTTGCAATTCATTTAAATAGTAATTAATAACAATAGCAAAAAAAAGCAAACAAATATTAATTTGTAAAGGCAGGATAATTAGCATGGATATAAATTTTGTTTGAAATTATTAATTCTTTTAGGGTCTTCACTAAAATCAGTCTTCTTGTCTACTCAGTTCCAAGAAATCCCTTGTAATTTGATCTATGAATATCATGGTGATTAAAATTAAGCCATGAAAGGGATCCATTACCCAAATACGCTAATTTAGAATTTATTTTCATTTTCTCAGTAGATGTAATAATAAATTTACGTTAAATACACCATAAATGACCTTGAATGACCCTTAATTACCGCAATCGCATGCGTATTTATTACATTTGAATGTACTAATTAGTTGGTGGAATAAACTTTACCGAGTACACCGAAAGGTTGCTTGTGAAAGTGACTAAGTCGTAATTTACATTATAAAGCGGTGTAGGAAATATAAGCAATTCATATTTTAATTGTATATAAAAATGAAATTTAGTTGTTTTCTTTAAAGGAATTTAAGGAGAAGATGAGTAAATTTGGCGCTTGGTAATAAGCGATATATTAAAAATACTAACAGTTCAAAATCCCATTTGGCTCTGCACTGCGCTTTGTCACCAAGAGTCAAGATGATGATGATGATGATGATGCAACTCTATGCTCAATATTTTCGCTGAAAACACTGTCATTAGATCAGAACACAGTAATGCTTGCAAATGTGGTACTGGTGAAGAAGACTGAAATAAGGTCATCCACTTCATGAATATGTTTTCTTTATTAAATACCAACCTTATACCCTTTTATTAGAAACATCAAAATGGATATAAGACAATTTCTGTGGTTCATTAATACAGTACAGTAAACACAAACGTTTGTAATGGTTGTTTAATAGAATAATAAAAAAAATACAAAATGCAGCAAATCTCAACAATTATTACAGATAAATAAAAGTATACAGATGACAAAAATCAAAGAATAATTCGTGATACAGTCTCAAATTTAACTAAATTTTGTAATAGTTTTTAAGAACTAAAAGATTTAAAATATTTCGTACGTTGAATTTTTTCGCTGATTTTATTATAACAAATTTTGTATAATGTTTCTTATTAGACATATTTAACGATGATATACGTACGTACGTATATGTTAAAAACAAAAACTATTTAAGAAACGATAAATATCAATAATACATATTTTTGGACGAACAAATATTTTTCCTCTATTACGTAATGATAATATCAGAATAAATATAAATAATAAGTTCTAGAGCATTATTTTGCATATATCTGCATCACGCCCACATTATGAGTCACAGATGTCTTCCCACCGGGGTATATAACGCCAAAAAATCGACACCGACCGCTCATTTACTGAATAATTACCAAAACGTCATCCGTTCGCTGTATTTAAAGCATTTTCAATTTTTGAAGGATATTTGTTTATGATTGTTAGCACATCTTCCAGTAATAGTTATATCCATAATCGTGTTAAGGACTCTCCAAGTATTTTCAAGGTATCCATTTTGTATTATCATTGCTCAGATCCACTTCCAATTACCCATTGGCCGCTGTATTTTTGTCCCGCCGCGTTATTTTCGTCTGGCCACAATTTCCATTTGCCGTCACTATTTACTTGTATCACAATTGCGCCAAGGGGCGTTACGCCCGCGCGTACACTTCTGGCGTTGGCACTGAACTCCAGTCCGCGTCTAGATAACGCTTGCGAAAGACGACGCGCACCATCAGACCCGGTGTCTCCTCAGCTCCTCGAATAAACGCGCAAACACGGCGACGTTCAAAGATTTCCCTCTCGAGAAGATACCGTTATCGAAGTGGAGGTTAATATACTTGTTTGCGTGCAATGTGCTCTTGTTTACGCCATAACGCATTGTACATTCCCCCGCTTATCTTGAAAATCATCTATGTAAACATTGTAAAGGAATGACCTCGAATAATACGACTCAATCTCCGGACAGATGGTTTCCAGCACGACGTCCAGTAGCGCGGCGACCAGCCAACGAGTGCAGAGCTCGTCGCAGCGCCTCCAGCACATGACCGCTTCGGAGATGAAAGCCAGCTCGATGAAATCTGGCCTTACTGAGCTCCAAAGCTCGATATCGGAAATGAAAAACCTGAGCAGTTCCGCGATGAATTTCGGACAAAGGTAGGTGTTGGTTAATTATACACATTTATGTGTCACCTCTATTATTTTTTTACGTTTACGTAACACTTGCACATGTGACAAACGTGTCAATGTTTTTGCACGTTGTCAATGGGTATTTGAGATAACGGGTTAGCTGGCTCACCTGAGGTGCTGGCATCCCGCCAATTTCTATCCGACGATTCCCCGCGCGTGTTTGCAGTTTCGTGCCGACAAACAAAAGCAACGGTACGATCCACACAGGATCGCTACGGGGAATCTTTTGTTGAACTTTGTGAGTTGATAAATCTAAAAAAAATCATTTCTGACTTGACGCATCCGCCAAAGAGCTCACGGAAGCAGTGTTTATCTTCACTTGCCCTTTACAGACTAAGGAGTTCGATGGAGAACATTGTCGACCAAGATGAGAGACACCTGCCCGATATCCGGGACCTTGACGAGATGGGAGATTACAGTGATATGGGCGATATCGGCGACATAGCCGGCGAGTCACCTCTAGTGACGTTCCCTGAGTCCGATACCCCACCCCCTGTCAGTGACAAATCCTGTTTGCTCGCTGGGAACAATGTATCGGTGGGCTCTAGTGCAGCGAATGAGTTGAAATACAGTGCGGCCCGCGTAACGTCAGCCAGCTCGACCAGAGTAGTCGCTGACGGCTACAGTGCTTCCAGATCTGCAGCAAACAGCGCAAGGATGAGGCGGTTGCAGCATGGCGATGTGCAGTACGCAGAGCGCAGCGCTGCGAGCGCTTCCCATCGGCTCCTGCAAGCCGAGGGGTTAACTGCTGAACAAAATGACGCTTATCTCCAAGTAAGTAACATATTTCTTTACTTGATAAACTCCTTAAAAGATCTTCGATAAATTTACACTGCAATGCGGCGCGGTTGCCGTGCCCTTGAACGGTAAGTTGCCGCATAAATTCCAAACTACCAACTACGGCTAATTATGTAAACAAACGTTTTCGTGCTTAAATCGTAACTTAAATAACAAAACGTAGTAGTTAGAAATATTGCAAAACACTTTTTTTATTGTATTTACAGTCATTGCGGTGTTATTATAAAGCAATTGAAATTTTGTGCAAAAACTAAATTGTCGTTCGTTAATAGTTTGAAACGAAATAGGAGCCAGAAAGGCGCGTCCGAAGGACACGACCTCGCGTGCTCGAGACCGATCGATACAGTCCGACGCCGCAAGGCTAAGTAGGGGAGGCATTCAGTGTACTATCGCGCTTTGCGACGATCAGATGGTGCGTTTGGGATGGCGATCTCTTAAAACATGGCCCGCATGCTAGCCTGGGCCACCAGAGTCTTCAAGCGCGGGGGCTCGCCTCGTGCGGTGAGGATTTATTGGATAGTGACGCGTGTCCAACGATTAACATGGAAAAGACACGGAGGAACGATGGTGTGACCATGGCCTCGGGCATTTATCACGCGCTTATCGTGAACGACCACCAAGCCTGTCTCAGTCTGTGTTCAACCGTTGCGCGCGAGCAACACACGGAAGTGTTGTATTGCGCACGCGCTTCTGATACGCGAATAGCAGCGGCCGCTTTAAATATAGAAGCGGCATGTCGGGCGGGGGGTCGGTCCCTTGGCCCGTGCACCGGCGCGTCCTCTCGCGCTACCCGCCCAACGCGAACCCTCTGGTAACGCGGTCTCATAGTAAAATTCTATCTCCCCTCTAAACCCTCTCGAACGATACACCCGCGCCCGCGACGTGCACTTTAAAATAATCCCGATGCCCACGGGTTCCGCGCGCCTCATTGGCCTACATCCAGAACGCAATCGAAGCGAGCGTCCGCGACGCGCATTTTCGATTTCAGTATTTATAAAGTTTCCGCATCGGCACGTTCTCCATTAAGCGGCTATAATGTCCACCAAGCGACGCCCGAGGCCGAAATTGCGTATAGTTATTCCCGTAACTACCGAATATTCTATATGATGAATCATGATGTTAAAATTAGCGCGCCGTATATGTCAAAAAGAGTGATGGTCGCGATAACGTTGCCTCGCGATCACCCCGAGCGATGTTTAATTTCAAAACAACGTGTTGGTTTTAAGTGGAACGTTTCAAAGTGTGTGTTTGCGGTGCTGTGGTTAATTATGGCAAATTTTGTATTTTTAGGAGCAAAGATCGCTGAAAGCCGGCGAGGTGACCGCTAAGGAGGCGAACAACATGTCAGCGACTAGTTCCAGATTGCAAACGGAGGCTTTTAGTGCGGAGAAGAAGGCGATGGCATCGGCACAGGCGAGGCAAACTGTCACTTCCAGTGGGATTTTCAGTCACAAGGAGCACTCCAGTGTAGCCCATTCTAACATGACAATGTCCAGCAAAAACTTATCGACCAAATCCACGCTGCTTTCTTCACAGGTGAGAAGAACATGATCTTTTGCTCACTAAATAACTGTATTTAATGTGCTCTTTTCAACATTGAAGTTGAATATATAATATAGAATAGAAAACGCGAAATAAATCACTGTTATTTATTCTTAATTGCGGCCTTCGTCAGTTCTTGCGATCCGCGAGCCAGAGATAAGTCTTCTGTTTTAATAACAACATTATAATTGCCAGTCTGACCCCGATTGTATAAAAAATATGTTCAGTATTACCTATGATATACATACATGTATAATAAGTAGGACCTCAAATCCGTAGTTTATATTTACTGGAAATCATACAGACATGTTTTACTTTTCGTATTTACATTTTAACGCTATTGATTATCACCACTTCGCTGACAACTCTAATGGTGTTGAGTTCGAAGAAAAATCTAATACAAGTACGTAAGCAGTCAAGTACGTTGCTTTTGCTATTTTTTTCTGTTTCCAATTCCTAAAACAATAGTGTTAATATAATGCGCGGTTTGAATCAAATTTGATTTCTGACCTATTCTAATGCCTTTTCAGATGAGTCAACTCCTCAACGGAACCATGAAACCGGGCGACGAGGATCTCACGAACCTGACTTTCGACGATCTGGACAAGTTGAACGCTAACTCCAATCAGAAAGACGTTGATATGGCTATACAGAAGTACTCGTCGCGAATGAACGCATTTATCAATTCGATCAAGTACAAAGAGATCGATATTCAAAAAGCATCCGTCCATTTCAACAAGTTGAACGAAATGATGAGGAGAGCTTGGGCCGTCCCCACATACGGCCATGAACTCGGTTACTCCTTGTGCAACACCTTACGGACATCAGGCGGCTTGGACATATTGATGGAGAACTGCCTGGAGTCGAATAATCCCGAGTTGCAATTCTCGTCAGCGAAGCTTCTCGAACAGTGCCTAACGACGGAAAACAGGGCGCACGTAGTCGAGAACGGCCTAGAGAAGGTCGTGAACGTCGCATGCGTCTGCACCAAGTATGCGAATTCCGTGGAGCATTCTAGAATACGTACCGGCATACTAGAGCACTTGTTCAAGCATAGCGAAGGTACGTGCAGTGACGTCATCAAACTGGGCGGCTTAGACGCGGTGCTGTTCGAGTGCCGGAAGAATGACGTGGAAACGTTGAGGCATTGTGCCACCGCTTTGGCTAACTTGTCGCTCTACGGTGGCGCGGAGAACCAGGAGGCGATGATAAAGCGGAAAGTGCCAATGTGGCTCTTCCCTCTAGCGTTTCACAATGACGACAACATTAAATACTACGCATGCTTAGCCATCGCTGTCCTAGTGGCCAACAAGGAGATCGAGGCGGCCGTGCTGACATCGGGAACTTTAGACTTGGTGGAACCATTCGTCACCTCTCACAACCCGTCCGAGTTCGCCAAGTCCAATCTGGCCCACGCGCATGGTCAAAGCAAGAATTGGTTGCAAAAGCTCGTGCCGGTTCTTAGCTCGAAGAGGGAGGAGGCGCGTAACTTAGCAGCATTCCACTTCTGCATGGAAGCGGGCATCAAAAAGCAGCAAGGCAACACTGAGATATTCAGAGAGATCGGCGCGATTGAGTCGTTGAAAAAAGTCGCGAGCTGTCCCAACGCGGTTGCATCGAAATACGCCGCGCAGGCATTGCGTCTGATAGGCGAAGAGGTGCCCCACAAACTGTCCCAGCAAGTGCCCCTATGGTCAATAGAGGATGTCAGAGAATGGGTCAAGCAGATCGGTTTCGCCGAATACGCGAACAACTTCCACGAGAGTAGAGTGGACGGTGACCTCCTGCTGCAGATAACTGAGGACAATCTCAAAGAGGACATCGGTCTGAATAACGGAATCAAAAGGAAAAGGTACCATTTTTCGATTTTGTAACGTGAGGTTTAAATCTTGCTTAGGCGTGGTTTTTATACATTTGCTTTTCTTAAATTTTGAATTTTTTTTTTTTTTTTTTTACATGATTAAGTGACGAGACGAGCAGGTCGTACGCCTGATGTTAAGCGTAACGCCTGCCCATTACAACACAGTACCACACAAAGCGTGTTTGGCTCTGTGTTGCGCTCGTCACCCAGAGATATTAGATGGTCTATCTCTT
>DWGO01001117.1:0-10257 GCA_018247635.1 Eurytides dolicaon deicoon | reverse complement strand
TTAAATTATATATTGTTAAATACAATTGCATGTAATGCAAAAGATTATTTGTTACAAATAAAATGTCTGTGGTTGAAAATACTTTTCTCTAGTTAAATTATTTCCATGTTCAATCCCAAAGACATAATAGAGATGGAATTAAATATATTACAATGCTTATAGATGTGCTCAGAAGGTGAAAAGTTTTAAGAGAATAAAGAGGTCATAAGTTAAATTTAACTTGCCGTTTTATTTATTGTTATATGATATATGAATAAATCAATACAACATATGTGTATATAATGCCACAGCAACTCTGTTTTGTGTGTCTCAATTTAAAGGTTGTAGTTTAATTAACCGCGTAGGATAGTGTGTAAATTTGATATTTAATTGTCTCAAGAGATGTATAAATTAATTTAAAGGACCAAATTAAAGAAAGAGGTACACATTGGGTTTTAACAGAACAAAGCTTCAAATTTAATTTATTGCAGACAAGCGCTGTTTTTAAAAGCAGCCAAATATGCAGAAATATATGTTTAACAAAGGTTTTTGTGGAGATTTTGTTCTTCTCATATGAAATGAATAAAATTAATTCCATTATTTTATAATGTTGTCTGATTATGACATTTGTGGAATTCGAACAATTTTCGTTCAGTTATGATTAAATAAATTGGCAAAGAATAAAACATTCTTCACAATTTGAAAATAAGCGCGACTATTTGGCGCGAAAATCAAGCATATCCGGTTTTAAATACATTATCATTGGTTGTTCTAGCAAGTTTCAACCAATAGGAATAAAGACATACATATAGGCGTATCACAACGTCTCAAATTGTAATCACGGACTCAATGGCAGCCATCTTTGATGAGTATGAAAATGGAAGGTCCGTGATTGGTCGATAACGAGACGTCATTTCAATCTTTTGACGGCGTTGCGCAAATAATAATTTTTAACTCTCACTCATTGCGGCTGCCATGTTTTTTTTCATATAGGGTGTGTGTGTATAGATTTATCATGATAATTTCCACACATAAACTGTTACGGGTAAGTTTTTACTATTTACTGTTTATTTTTGTAGTGCCAACGCGGAAGTATATGGAGCGTCTTTAGTGAAAGTGTATCATGTAATACCGTCTAATTCTTGTGAAATTGCATCGTTAAGTTTGCAGCGCTCGGGTATGTTGTATGGATGTAACCAAAACGCGAAATAGCTAAACAACGAAGGTAGGCGACGTCATTTCAATGTTAATGTTTAAAGCATAGTCTTTCGTGTTATATAGTAAGGGCTTCATTTATTTGTTGGTTCACCCCCGCTATAGTGACGTTTATTTGGCGCCATCGACCCATTTAGCGCGGCGGGGCAGGTATGGGTTTCCGTGAAATTCTTTGTGCCCTTGCAAGTCATAGTGTACTGTGCAACAAAACAACACGTGATGTCATAATAAATAAATAAAATTTTCTTTACAGGAGTAAGGGGTGCACGAAGTGCGTCATTCTCGTTGTAAGCTAGTGACAATGCGATTGAATACAATCAACTAATCTTGAAGATCACTGCTACATATAGAACCTGGAACTAGGCAAAGAATAGGCCAAAGATATTAAGAATGTATTATTAGTACGGAAGTATCCCGAAGGATCGATAAATTACACGGCCCAAGGCAAATGAAAAATGGATACACGATTTATGAATATGATGTTGGTCTTTGATAACGTTAGAGATTTTATCGGGCAGGATGCGTAAGCATAAAAAAGGGAGCCAGGCGTTTGCCTGCTGGCCTGCCACATCGGGAGAGGTGTACCAGACTCCGCACTTTGTTATCTGATACCCGCACACTAAGGACAGGTAATTTGATTTCTTTATTGATCCATCATGCATTCATATCGATGTATTTTAGACTAAGAATGAATATAAATTTTCGCTCAATTCACATGCATAATGATTTGCGGTATTTGTCCATCCAAATAACAAGATAAAGGCTGTGCATTATCAATTAAACACAACTGTATCATAGATAGATAAATGATACCTGTTTTCTTCAGATGATTCTAAAATTATGCATGAATATGAACTTAATCTGGATTAAAAGTAAATATAACATAGCTTCTCACATCACAGTGTTTGAAAATAAATTACAATTGAATTGTAATCAATTTTTACTGATGTAGAAATTGATATGTACAAACATGCCATTTAACTTAAACTAAATTACCAAACTTGTTGTTTACCAAACAACTGATAAGAAGCTTCACTTGTGGTTTACAAATAGTTGTTTATATGTAAATGATTGAATATTTTTATTAGTTACTTAATTTGTTAATTATTACTAATGGAAATGTTTTGTCCCCTCTCAAGAGGATATGCAGTGCTCAGTTATTGTGGAAAGTGATAACAGTGGCAACTTTAAAATGAAGACTATAGACAATCTTAAGAATCCTTATTCAAAGGTCGGTCTTTAATTGTTATTAAAAATTCAGGTGTTCATGTGCAATGTTGAACTTTTATAACAAACTTAATGTTGCCTGTGAAAAACTGCACTTGGAATATTATTTGCTGCCCCGTACAATTTTACAGCACAGTAAAATGCCACCTACCTGTTTTTGTTCCATTGTTTGAGCCTGCATATAATGATTTATTTACATAATTGTATTTATTATTTTGCATTGTCTTATTAACATAATGTTAGATATATGTATATATATATAATTAGTATTGCATTTTAGTTTTTAGTGCCCCTGTTAAAAAGTCATTGAACCTAATATCTGTGTATTTTGTATTATATAGACATCTATCTGTTTGATGAGAAAAACACTTTTTATTCACATGTAGTTGTAAGTTGAACTCTGTATTTATTTATTTAGTCTAGTGTATTGTCAGTTAGATAAATACCTCTTTAATGCCTATGAAGTTCTATTACAAATTATTTGCCCTAAATTTTTCAGGAAACTAATCTGGACAACATTGTTGATCAACTGTGTACGAGACTTCAAGACATCAAAGATAAAGAAGATACTGCTGACGTAGGCATGCCCACAAGCTCTTTAGAACAAAGTGAAGCAGTTCGTCGATATTACGCTGCTTTTCCTGCTTTGAAAAAAGGCCAGGAGTCACCATTGCAATACTATTTACCACCACCAGCGTGGTGTCGAAAACGGTCAGACACAAAAGTCAAGATGCAAAGTGAGCTCTCAATGACAAAAGATTGGAATTCCAAAAACAAAAAGTATCCACCAGGAAAAGAGCGGCGTAATTCGTATCACTGTCAAAGGAAGAATAATCGTAAACGTTGGAACAGCTACAGCAAGTCATTTGAAAGTAAAGAGAATCTTCCGGAGTGGGTGACACATGAAGGCGTTTGGGACATGGAAGCTCAGGATCCAGTAAAAGAGTTCATACGAGCTATCGCCTTGGATGAGGGGTACGGCACTTGCGAGAATACTGTCACGGATGAAATAAAGGACGTGAGCGAAGTCAAGCTGCGAATGAAAGAAAACATGGTGCCAGATTGGGATGACAGTCTCGACCTAGACACTGAATGGGTAATCAAAGAAGACCTAAACCCCCGAGTGCGCTCTCCTATGGAGGAGGAGTTGTATGCAAAGTTCGAGGCGAAATTCGATCGGAGCATTGAAGCGTTGTGGTCGAAGGAACAGAACACGCCCGACGACGAGTATCAGGATCTTCCAATCGATTTTCAGGATTTGCTGTCATCGCCTTCCGACCACCTTTTCGCCGATCCGGCCGCCGAGAAGTGCAGTCTCATTTCTCTGACGGAGAGCATATGGTCGACGGACGCTGTTGAGAATCCTTTCACTGAGCGGGCGGAATCGACATCGAAGTTGGCGGATGCGTTGCACGATCGCTTTAAGCCGTTGAATTTGAGTGATCCGGTGGAGCCGGTGCTGCCCGAGCTGGAGTCCTTCACTCTGTACGAGAGCGAGGAGCTGTATGAGGCGCTGTCGAGCGTAGCGCAGACGATGCGCTCGTTTGCTGCGATCAATCACAGTAGGGACAGCAGCGGCTTCGTGGAGGTGCCGCCAAGGAGGCGCCGTCGCGACGCTTCCGAGCCCCGTCCACTCGACGCCCCTCCACGCTCGCCCTCCCTCGACCGCGAGGACCTGCTCACCTCTGCGCGCACTCACTTCAGGTAGGGAATAAAATAGAATATAAAGATGTTTTTTTTACCGGATAAAATGACGAGACGAGCATGTCGTGCCTGATAGTAAGCGTCACGCCTGTCTTTAATAACACAATACCATATAGAGCGTGCTTGGCTCTGTACTGCGCTCGTCACCCAGAGATATTAGATGGTCCATCTCATTGCGCAGGCATCATTGCCCTTCAAACCGGAACACAGTAGTTCTTACTCATTACTGCTTGGCGGCAGATTATCTGGCAAAGCAGTGGTACCGCCCCAGTCGGACTGTGCAGGAGTCCTACCACTTTTGATTTCTTCTATTTACGTGAATACATACACACATACAGTCCAGTCCGTCCCGTGACCATGAACACTAGTGTTTGAAACATCGGGAAGTTTAATTATAAGTTAAACGCTATAAAAACCGTAAATAGTTTTATTTTATAATAGAATAGAATATACTTAAAGCTAAACACATGATATTTTACAAAAAAAAAAGTAAGCTTAGGCATCGCAAGCTTAGCGTTGCCATAAATATTGTTACAAAGAAAAACAACATTTATTTTATTGTGTCAAAATTTATTACTCTTACAGTGTGTCAGTTTTATACAATAATATTAAACCATTAAAAATGCATAAAGCTTATTTGAAGTGGTCACCATTGGTTGCACAGTACTTTAAATGTTGAGGCCAGTTATTAATAGCAGCATCCACTTCTTCACTGCCAATCTTATGGATTGTTTTAGGGACTCAAAATTATCGTGGCGTTTAGAGCAAGCCTTACTCTCTAAAACTGACCATAAATCATAATCAATTAAGATCAGGCCTAGATGACGTCCAGTCTTCAGCTCTGATAAAATCCGGAACATTCTTTTTAACCAAGACTGGGTGGATCGAGCTTTGTGTTCCGGCGCTGAGTCTTGCTGAAAGGACCATGCTTGGTTATTGAATATGATGTTGTCAAGGAGCTTAACTACTTTCTTAGGAATGGTGTCTTGATACACTTGTGCCGATGTGTTGATACCTTTTTCACAAAAATATGGCTGTCACTCCTCCATACCTAACACCCTGCCAAACCATCACTACACACACTCTGTTGACTAATTGGGAAGGGTCTTAAGATTTGTCAGCATAAATACTGTCATTTTTTAAAATATTGCTCAATTGTGAAAAATTTCTCATCTGTAAACAATTTTTTTCTGTGACCTCCCTTCTTTGCGTACCGCTTAAGTAGTTGTTTTGATTTTACCACTCTATTCTTTTTTAAATTATCAGTTAAAAAATTACCTGCTTTTATAGGCTGCAACTCCTAAGTCATCTTTTAAAATACGCGACATGGTTCTAGGTGCTATCTTCATCTCCCGAAATAAAATCTTTTGCTTCCGAACAGGATTTCTTCGAATTCTCTTCCTTACTACTTTGATTGCCTTTTTCGTACGAACACTACGTGGACTATAAGATCTTTTTTTCTCACAAACAGAGGAGGTTTCGTTATACCTGTCAATAGCCCGGTACATAAACATTTGACTAAAACCAAGCGTATGGAGGATTTTAAAAATTGTATTTGGCTCCATTCCTACTTTATGTAATGCAATCACAGCCATTCGGTTCTCTTTATCACCCCACTCCATTTTGATATCACAAAATATTTTACAATATATTAGCGCGAAAATAAGAAAACACAATGATTAATCATATAAAGAGGGCAGATTCCAAATTCAAAAGTAATATTTTGTTTGTTTTTTATTATAACAGTATTTATGGCTGGACTAAGTATAGATGTATATTTATTTAAAACTTGCACAAGGTTTGTACAAATTAATGCCAATTATCTGCCAGTCAACCTAAAAAATAAATTAATGTAGGGTATAAACAAAAATAATTAATAAAATAAGATAGAAATACATACAATATAATATATCTACATACATAAATAAATTAAATATTAGAAATAATTACCTAATAGAGATTTTATTTCATGCCAATAGTTTAAGCAGTTTCATAAAACTTTTTTTAAAATGTAAGGCTACTCTAAGCTATCCTAATTTTGATAGGCAGCAAATTCCATATATTACCACTTCTGTGTTCCGGTTTGAAGGGCAATGATGCCAGCGATGTTACAGGGCAAAGAGATAGACCATCTAATATCTCTGGGTGTTGGTGAAGAGCATAGCACAGGGCCAAGCACGCTCAGTGTGGTACTATGTTGTTATAGGCAGAAGTGATATATAAGTGTATATATACTTGTATTTACTTGTATCGGAATATCCCTAACTTCAGGCCCATCCGGCGCGAGGCCGAGTCCGATCCGGCCCGTTACGCCGACGGCGACACCTTCGACATTCGCGGCGATCTCGACACGCTCGAAGTGCGGCGCAGCGATTCGGGCAGCGTGTACATCGGCGGCTCGTTGGAGCCCTACTACGAGTACCGCTCGAAGAGCATCAACTACGGCCGCCTGAACCTCACCGCAGCGCAGCGCTGCCCCGCACTGGACGACACCGGCTTTCGGCTGCGCTTCCAGATGCGGCAGCGTGACGCCGCCGTGCAAACAGAGGGAGAGACGGCGTGCGAGGAGTGCGGACGCCAAGCGAAGAAAATGCGCAGCGCCATGCACACGATGGACAGCATATGGAGCGAGGACGCTGTGTGCGAGTGTGTGGCGCACAAGGAGCCATCGGTCGCACCGCAGCAAGAGGAGTTATCGCGCGATTGGGAGGAGCTTCTAGCAGACATTAGCGCTGTGCACGCTCAGTACGCGAGCGGCGGTATAGAAGCGGTGGCGTCCGACGAGGCGCTCGTGAGCGCAGACCGCAAGCGCAGACACAGCGCTGCGTTACGCTGCGCCGGCGTCTGCTCGCACCCGCACGCCCGCTTCCTGCACTGCTGCGTCGGCGCTCTAGACCGCCCTCTCACACGCTGACCCTTTCCCGCCTCTTACAGCCCCTACGCCCTTACTGAACCCTGAATATGACCTTTGCTGCACTTTAAGGGACTTCGGGTAATTATTTAGTTTTTGAGTACAAACGAAAGGGAGAAAAAATAGACTATCTTATATCGCAGCACAGAACCAAGCACGCTCTGTGTTGTAATGTGTTGTTATGAGCAAGCGTGACACTTAACATCACCCGCACGACTTGCTCATCTCGAAAAATTAGGTAAAATGAGATACTCAGTCCCTTGTATTGGTTTTTCTATTAAAAATTAATTTAAGCCCACCGTAGAGTTAATTTATTGGTAAAACTTTTGCTTCATTCTATGCAAACTAATATAGTTTCCAAAAAATGTTTTGTAAGATTTCGATGTAGCTTAGATAGTTTTCTTAAATTTGAGTCTTAGTCCTTGGGGTTCTGGGGCGTATGGGCTCGTAAAATGCGCCGGTGCATCGGTGTAACGTGCTACTGAAAAATTATATTTTGTTTAAAGCGTGCCTTGAAATTATAGCGCTACATTATTCTCGCCTTTTGGAAGAATATCATTCCATCACATTTGAAGACAAAATTTCTAATAGAAATGCTCATTTTTATTAATTTTATTGAAATACACTAGTATATTTTTATTGACAATAACTCTATAATTTTTCAGTAGTACATTTCATTGTGTAAGGCTACCATAAATTTATTTCGATGAATTGGTGGCTTGAATGTTTATCCTGTACAATGTGTAGTGCATCATAACACTACATGAGGTGAAACATAGCAATGATCACAACACAACTACAAATCAAAGTTTTCAAATGACTTGAAGTACCTAAATGTAGTGTAAAGGTGGTCTATACATTGGGAAGCTGCCTTATCGCCGCAATCACCCATTCTCTGTATATATTACCTTTTACAATCGATATTTGTTCGAAGATAAAAAAATGAAAATCCCTCGGTTTTGTCACACATGTATTTGTTTTAACAAGGCCGGGGTCGCTACATAAAAAAAATCGAAACGAATGCTCTTTGACGTGAATCCCTGTAATTCAACTGGTGTAATCGAGTTAGCAATAATCATAGAATAAATTAGGAGTCTTTAAACATTGTTCTCCGTTAACAATAGAGAAAAGAGCTAGCAATGTGCTAACATATCTTACGTCTTGTAGATGTTGGGGGAGGAGTAAAATGTAAAACTAATTTAGTTCAATGTTTCCTTTGTAGCGATTTTATATCGATATATAAATATATATACATGTATAGAAATGTTTGATAAAATGCCCTCGCTTGGTGTAAACTGAATGTGTTTATTTTGTTCAATGTTGTCAAAGGTTAAATATTTTTATTTTTTTTTTCACACTTTAACAGCTGTTTTTATTTGATTTTAATGCAGTTTTAAATTACCATGTAAATTATTATTAGAAATTTGAATTGGGGTTTTTCTTAGATTATTTCCCACACAGACGGGAGCATTTTAAAGCAAACACATAGGACGATTATAATATAATTCTTACAATAACATCGTCCCAGAGTTGTTTAAAAATAATTTGTTAATGTAAAATGTAGTAGGTGAGCAAGGTATTTACTATTTTTTTTGTTAGTACTTTTCGTTTACGTTTTCCTGGCACGCTGAAAATTCATTCAAAATTTTTATATGAGATTGTTTTCTGTTTTTTTTGTTTTTAATTAATCTTTGTCTAGAGGTTTTAGAATATCGAGCACTCATGGTGTCGACATTGGTCGTGTCTAGGCATAGTAGTTGATCGCATCTGTCTTGCATCTTGACCAAGCAGACAAGCAAAATGCGTTACTTTATTTGCTTCGAAACATCACGGCTGGCAAGAAATGTGCCCGCTCGTAAAAAAGGCGGGGATTGCGATTTCTATTTAAGCGTTTGCAATGCTAATATCTCGATAAGTGATCCGAGTGCAGATCGATATGTCTAGTAACAATCGTTGGTATTCGTTAATGGAAGACAGTGGACGGTTTGTTTTTAATGGTTTGTCCAATATGTCTAGTTGTATTCGCGGCATTTCTATTGACTGGCCGCCTAACGTGAAGGTAGAACGGTGTGTGGGACTGCCTGCCCACTAGTGGTGTGAAGTTTTCTACGAAGTTGGACTATGTTAGGCGTGGGCACGCCCTCTAGTGTGTTAATGAATCGGATGTATTGTGGTCTTTAATAATGGTGGCTGCCACTGTTCAAGGAGCTTGGAATATCAGTTTCTTTTTTTGGATGGGAATGTTGCCGTTTCGAGATCGTTTTTTTAAGATTGACCACGAGTTCCAGCATCTTGAACAGGGGCAGGGTTAAATTGTAATATAATTTACAACTCCAAATATGGATGGTAACAGTTCATATAGGTGTAACTGTTATTATAGTTTATGTAAAACATAAGATGTGTATATGTTATATTTTATATTTTCATTACTTATTTAGGAGCTTGCCGTTTGTTTTCAACAAACGGTTTGCCATTCATAGTTACGTTGTTACCGATATTCAGACAGCTGGTAACACTGATAACTCTTTTTGGAGCTCATTCAATATATATTTATTTCATATGAAACCTATAGATAACTTTTCAGGGGAAAAAATTCAATTTTCAACACAATTCTTCGCTACTTTGTGCCGTGTTTTTTTATACATGTATTTATTTATTCTCTATAGTGTGATGTACTTCTGTTTGTAAAATGTCAAAACTCTAAAAAAAAATATATAAAAAAATGTCGTTACAGAACTTCATCAAAAGTGCTATATGATTGTATATATCTAATATATTGTGAGATTAATGTGTAGGAATCTTTCAGTTTAAAAAGTACCATTACGATGTTTCCATATTGTCGCTTCCATTTTTGAAATATTTTGAACTTGTATGCAACATAAACTGCAACGTTTCGGATATTGGAAATATGTTCGTTCTTGCGGTTGGGTATTTTTAAACTCATTCGACTAATTGTATCATTTCATTCCTTTCATATCATATAGTTCATTACAGTTTTAATTATATTATTTTTGTTCTGCATAAGTTCATATATTGTACTTATTCCATTAACGATATTCGCTAAAGAATACCTCGATAAAAATATAGAAAATCTAAAAAAAAAATATTATTAGTCAAGTTCGCATATAATATTATGTTTGATTAGGAATTAATCTAATGTAATGTGCTTATGCACTTGATCGTCTTTACATCCGGAACATCCACGGATATATATGTTGTTC
>DWGO01001116.1:0-10257 GCA_018247635.1 Eurytides dolicaon deicoon | reverse complement strand
AACGAGCAAGCGATTCACCTGGTGGTAAGTGATTCCCGCCGCCCATGGACATTCGCAACGTAAAGGGACTTGCAAATGCGTTGTCGAAACTTTCAATTCGTCAATTAAGATCTACAGATTTATAAATATACAAATTTTACTACGGAAAATCGTGAGCGTAAGGAAACATCGTCTTCTTTAGTTACATGCATTCGTACATACGTATATAGGTATTTATGTATGTTTAAACAGCCTTTGAATGTAAATATATAGTAATAGTGCAGTGAGGCTTTTCTTAAATATTTTTTGTGACTTCAGAACAAACATTACGCTTTCGGTATACATATTTAATTAAAGTTAAAGTACAATAGTTACTAGATCGATGGCTGATAAAAGAATAATTAATTGAAAATTTTATAATATTAGTTTAAAAAAATTTCTAGAATTTGATTTTCTCGATTGATTGACTTACATCGACAGTTTCGCAGTTTTAAATTGGCATTAATAAAATAATGAAGTTAACACACAATCGGTGTAAAGTGTATAATATTCTTCTATTGTATAGTAGTTAGAAGCTTTCTGTCCAAAATTTTCTCTTTATAAATCTCATTAGAAATTGTGTCATAGATAACCTACAATATGCATATTTTTTTACGAGCTAAAGTAAAGAGACGAGCAAGTCGGTCGCATAACAGCACAGAACCACACAGAAAGTGCTTCGCTCGTCACTCAGAGATATTAGATGGTCCATCTCTTTGCCCTGTTATTTCGCTGGCATCATTGTCCTTCAAACCAGAACACAGTATGGCTAACACCGAACAACAGTTGTGCTTATCCACTACTACTTGGCGACAGAGTATCTGGTAGTGCAGTGGTACCGCATGGATATTTAATGCGTGATACAATCAGTGTAAAATTAATTTGAAGCAAACATTAGGTACAATTGATCAATCTATTATATAATACAAATATGTAGGCTACGAATTTTATTGCACATTATATAAAATGTTCCTAAGACAGAGCGTTAGGTTTCTCTATTTTCTTTCGGTCTGAAACAATTTCTGAACTACTAGTGCTCGTGCAGTGACAATATAAATAATATTTCTATTTCTTTCGCCCCACCGAAAGAGACGCCGTTCGTTTGTTGTCTCAAAGACAAAGCGGCTTTCGTTGTCTAAACCTCAAACGATAAATCCATTGGTGTCCGGTGCAGCTTATACGGCATCCCGCTGCTCCCGTACTTCCTAGTAACAAAATGATAAAAACGAACAAAGCAAAATAGCCTTTCATCAACCGCAATTAGGTCGCCGTCAAGTGAAACTGTACATTGGCAGCGAAATGCAAGGAACGATATCAATTTGGTAGCTTATTTTTCGAATTTGGACTTTATGGTTTTGGAATAGGTATGAAGAGCGCTACTTAAATATCTTTGTATTACGTGTACTAAGTTTTCGATCGGAGCAACGTCCTATTTGCCTTTCTCGCCTGTCGAATTTAGTGCGAAATGTTGAAGAAACATCCCAAAACAACGCTACATTGAATTACCTGAAGGTCAGGTGTAGAACTGCGGTATATCTTGTTAATTGAGTTAATTTTTTTAAATTTTCGAAGGGATAGGGCTCTTCTGCAGCGCTCGTCTGGGGTGGAATTACCGCAATGCCTGTTCTATTTCAAGCAGTAAGGACTACTGTGTCGCGGTTTGAAGGGCTATGTCGCAGCATAATTACTTGACAGAGATAGACCATCTTATATCTCTGGGGGACGAGCGCAGCCCAGAGCCAGGCACCTTATGTCTGGTACTGTGTTGTTATCGGCAGGCATATCGCTTACCACCATAACCAGGTGATGTTATTACTTTATCTCATGAAAGAAAATAACAAAACATTTTAATCTCTGAGTAACGGGTGCGTCACACAAAGTAATTTGATAATTGATTTTTTTATTACCTACATAAAATTTTCTTTACCACTTTAAATTTGTCAAATCGCAAAGGTCACAAAAAACAACTATAATATGCTTAAAAATGATATAACTATATAAAAACCGCTTTTGGTTGACCACTAGGGATCACTATTTTATATGAAAATACGTGTTAACCGTTTCATTTATTCGACTTTTGGCTGAGTTTTTGCCATCGCAGTAGCTTTTAAACTCCCCTGGTGTTTATGGGGCTGAGGGTGATGGGGTAAATGTTTATTGCACATCCAGGGCCTAAATTAGCCGTGAAGCGTACATCGTGCCAACAGTCCAATAGGTTAGGCTAGTCGCCATTTGTGACGGAGCATTGAGCACGATTTGTGAACGCGCCTTTATGTTACCAACTTAACGTTGGGCAGTATTGGCTGATGGCATGATGATATTATTAAAGTGAAATCTTCTATAGGCGCGTTAGACGATTTTTTGGAGAGGAAAATCTAATGGGTTCGCGTGAGCACCATGCTAATGTTTAAAGTATATCTGTATTATTAATTAATGATGATAATAATATTTTTATAATTAGTAGGATTCTTGCAGAGTCCGACTGGGTGGTACCACTGCATTGCCAGATATTCTGCTCCCAAGCATTAGCGTGTAAGCACTACTGTGTTTCAGTTTGAAAGGCAAATATGCCAGTGTAATTACAAGGTAAAAATATAGATCATCTAATATCTCGTGCAGTGTGACTCGTGCAGCACGGTGTCAAGCACTTTCTGTGTGGTACTTTGTTGTTATGGACACACGTGACGCTTACCATGGATAGGCCAGGCCACTCAGCAAAAATTAAGAGTTTGGCTGGGACGTCTTTATACATCCGCCGGTATAATCCTAGACTTTACACCTTCAGATTTGCACCTGTTTCAGTCTCTTCAGAGTTCTTTAGGTAGTGTCAGATTACCATCACGCGTGGACTGCCAAAACCAATTGTCGCGGTTTGTTGATCAGAAGCTCCGAAATTTCTATAGTAACTGGATCATGTCCCTACCTACAAGATAGCAAAAAGTTATCGAACAAAATGGTATCTACATACTTTAGTTAAATGAAAAAAACGTTATTAAAAATTGTTTTGAATTTTCATATAGAAGGCGAAGAAACTTTTCCCACAACTTATTACGTATGCATATGTTCATAAGTATATACTTGGTGCTCGCAGTGTCAATAGATGTGAAAACCAGATTAATAATTTAATCGAAAAAAGTTAAGAAATTTTATTTTTTAATATTACAATCAGTTTTAAAATTTAAAATAATGTTTTAAGTTTTCACTTCTTTCGGCAGTCTTCATGACTGCCTCCGTTTTTTTTTTTGGAAATTTCAGTTCATGATTGGTTGTAATAATAGAATAATTCTTAATATTTACGCAAAATTATACATTTAACAATATTTGGTATTTGTGCAAACAAAATGAAATGATAATCTTTTAAATCTTTAAAAAAAATTTACTCCTATCACCGCATAGTTATTCCGCTTCTAACTTCATTCGTCACTCATTTAAAAAATATAAGTTTTAACTCATCTTAATGGAATCCCGAAACGGTCGTCCTATTTTATTACTACATCATATAATTAATGAAATTTTTAATCAAACGAATTTCATGCAGTCGCCCTGCCACATTACTTTTCGCTATTAAAATATATTTTTACGTTTCGCGTGATTTACGAACGCTTCCAGGAGAGTGGATAAATATCCGATTGGTACGGCGTAAACATATTAAAAATGAATCTTAATTATTTACGCACACGCCGAACTGAGTTGTGCCACCGCCGTAAATGAGTTTTTCGCGACCCATCTTTTATTGTACACAGTATACAGCGAATGCAGATCAGTAGCCAATATGTGAGGTCATAACCGAATGTCACGTTGCATTATATTGCATTTAAAAAGTATAATATGTATATATTGTTTTAATTTAAATTTTATTTGATAATTTATAACAATTTAGTGGTCTATATTCTTATTGTACTTACCACGAACTTTCTTCTTGTTCCGAGTTGCCTGGGAGAGAATACCTGACTGGTATTTAGTTAACTTTATGTAATTTCTATTTATAAGGTTTTTTTTACACGATAAAGTGACGAGACGAGCAGGTCTTACGCCTGATGGTAAGCGTCACGCCTGCCCATAACAACACAGTACCACATAGAGCGTGTTAGGCTCTGTGTTGCGCTCGTCACCCAGAGATGTTAGATGATCTCTTTGCCCTGTCATTGCTCTGGCATCATTGCCCTTCAAACCGGAACACAGTAGTGCTTACACATTACTGCTTGGCGGCAGAATATCTGGCAATGCAGTAGTACCTCCCCAGTCGGACTCTGCAAGAGTCCTACCATTTATAAAGATACTTATAACTAAGACACCGCTAGTAAGATTTAATTTAGATTTAAATACATTTTTTAAATGCTTACACGAAATCTGACCTATTTTTTTCGTTAGGTAATACAGTCTGTGACACTCTGACTTATTTAAGAAACCAAAATTAAAAGTTATAATTCCATGTGTACTCATATTTATACTAAGAATATAATAATTTTCTTCATAAAAAATAACGGTCGACTCTAAAAACATCCTTCCTAAGGCACTTAAATGGTAATTTCAGATTTTGTTCTAGTTTTACGAGAGCTTAACTAAATCACCAAATCCCATCTTAAGGGACAGTGAAATAAGACTTAACAATACTTATATGCTCCAATAAATTTAGGCACATATATTTCCTAAATATTTAAATATAGTAATAACATAGACTCAAAATATAAAAGATATAAGGAGAACACTTATGCAAATACAATTCAAAGTTTTTTATACACTCATTTACAATTTAGACAAAAATTTAACGCAAATTCTTCCTTTGAGTTCAGATATATTTTTAATACTTTTTTTTACGAGATAAAGTAACGAGACGAGCAGACGTGCGCCTGATAGTAAGCGTCAAGCCGCCTATGATAAAACTGTACCACACGGAGCGTGATTAGCTCTTTGCTGCGCTCGTAACTCAGAGACATTAGATGGTCTATCTCTTTGCCCTGTAATTTCATTGACATCGTTGCCCTTCAAACCGGAATACAGTAGTGCTTACACACTACTGCTGGGAGGCAGAATATCTGGTAATGCAGGGGTACCGTCCTAGTCGGACTATGCAAGAGTCCTATCACTCACAATATTGGTCGAAATGTTTTAATATATTTCTTTATGCAACGTTTATTTAAATTCGATTTTTTAATATATACATATTTTAATGAATACTTTTGTCCAAAGGGCTACATTAAACCGTATTCAAGGGATGGTGCTTATTTTCTAACATTATTGTTGTATAAAGACTAAACGAAACAGAAAATAATGTCAGAATATACAAAGTGTTTTTTCATACGTCGTGAGAAAAAGGGTAAGGAAATTTCTAACGATGCCGTAAAGTGACATTGTTAAATGAATTTTTTTTTTCCACTTCCCTAAGTACCTTTTACGATACTCCATATCAGGTGAATTTAATATATTTTATGTATTATATATGTTTTAGCTGAAGTGACGAGATGGGCCAGTCGTGCGCCCTGTGATAAACAACACGCTTGCTCATAAAAATACAGTGCCACACAGAATTTACTTAGCCCTGTGCTGCGTTCTTCACCCAGTGATTTAAGATGTTCTATTTATATGCCCAGTAATCATGCTGACATCATGGCTTTTCAAACCGGAAACACAGCAATGGCTACGCTAGTGCGTAAGCAGTTTATGTATAAAGTCGACAGGCATAAAGTTGACGACATCTAACAGTGGCTTAAAGTAGTGATTCATCAACATCATTTCAGCCAATACACGTCTAATGCTGAACATACTCCTCTAAAGGCCTCCTCTAATGATTTCCACAGTATGCGATCAGAAGTCGACAATAAAGATGGTTGCTAAATAATAATTAACCGGTCGTAAAAAATCCCGCTAAAATTCTTGCAGTATGGACTATTTGGAGAAGTACATCGACGTATGTACTTCTCCAAATAGTCCCTCGCATAAGTAGGAAAATGCCAGAAAGATGATGAATAGTAGTCTGTTTGGCGGTTGAATAACTGGCAATACAATGGTACTACCCCGCACTGCCGGGTCTTGTATGAGACGGACTGCAAACGAGTCTTATATTTAAAGGGGGGGGGATGTTTTTTTTTTATTTCTAAACTGCAAATCATTTTTTGAATTTCCAAGCCACAAGTATAAGTTAGACTTTCTAACTCCTACTCCGTTACCCATTCATATCGACTAAAAACTTTGAACTTGCGGCCCAATGTAATAAGCTGTCAAGTTTTTTTTTGTAGGATAAAGTGGAATTTCAGAAGGAAAGGCTACTTTACCCTGTCTTCTGGGTTGAAAATCCTCACGGAATACCTTTAAATTCCCAACCTCGTTGACTTCAGGAACGTCACGGGGTCTCTTTCAATTGACACCAATTATTCAAGAAACATTGTGGCATGTTGTTAGATGTCCCTACGAATTTTTTTCGATTTCTTACCATTTTGTGTTACTGTAAAGTAACTTTCATCGCTCTAGAATATCGTAAAGCATATTTATTATTATAATATAGCCCCTACATTGAAGGCAGCAAAGAAAAAACGGATATCTACAAAATCACTAGTTTTCAGGAGCGCGTTAATACCGCAATCGTTACTTCGTAAACATAGATATAGTTGTCTTTTATACGCTTTAAAAAACTGCTAGCAAAACATATTTTTAATGAAAAAAATCTCCCGATAAATATAATAAAAATTCTAAATTCAATTATGTAAAGAAGTAAATTTCGCAAAAATGCAGTTGTCTTTTTACAATTTGCTGCCGTCAATATATATATATGTATGTATATTTTCTAAACATTGCCCACGACTGCCCTCTCATAGACATTCGTCTTGTAATTATTTTTGCGTTGCTATTTTTTGTAAAATGCAGGGAGCATTGCATGTTAATCTACTCTTCATTGCTGGAAGTAAAAAAGATAAACAAACAAGCCAACAAACATACATTTATTTAATATATATTCAGTAGGAGAAAGTTACGACACTCGATACAGTGATGATAGTAAAATAGTGGTTGTTACAGGTTTGAGTCCCAATGAAACATGTCAAACGAATTCCAAGTAGCTTAGAACCTCGAGGAGGATAATGACATTGTTGGTATTTCTTGGTTGGGTTATGGCATTATTATTCCCCTTCCAACGGGTTCCCGTCTTGTCGTGGCGGAGAGTGACCTGGCCACCCACAGCGAAGCAAAATGGCCGGGCCATTATGTAGGACTGGCCAAAGGTTGCGCTCTGGGTGGGCTATTGGAGCCCTTTATTCGCAGCCAAGGTGGAGTCGTGGGGGTGGAGGAAGGGTATATGGGTATTGCGTAGACCGGTCTCCCCATTCTACGCGACTGAATCGTGACGAGCGGCGACACCCACGACTAGGTCCGCCGCTGTAGACTGGGAGTCTTGTCGCTTTTAGGTACAAGCTCAGAAGCGGTGGGCCAGCTCACAGCTCCCATGGCCTCCGGTCCGTGGACTCGGGATTGGAACATCGTGGAGGTTTTAGTCAGTGCGAGTCTGTCACAAGCCATCCTTGCGGACATCCTGTAAGGACGGGTATGCGTAGATATTTCCTTCACGTAAATAAAAAAATGGCATTATTATTATAATGACTGATCACCCGATAGCCCAAAAAGTAAGAGGATCTGCGTATCGAATGGGCATGTACAAGTAGGATCGACGTCATCTAGCGGTAGCTTAAAGTCGTTCCTAAGTCATAATTTACGAGGAGGGTTGATGACAGGCAGATGACCGGCCGTAAAGAATCCACTTAAAATCCTTATAGTATTTCAAGGTCTATTTGGAAGTACATACGACGACCCCACATAAGTGGAAAAAGACCAGTAAGATGCTGATGTATGCTCTGATGACTGGCTCAAAACTTGATCACCTTCTGTCATTTTAAATAAGGTATGAAAATGAATGGCAGTATATATCTCTGACTATCAATCTATGTGAAGAATTTCTTTTATATTCCAATTTTATCAGACACTGCATAGAACCCTAGGGACTCATGAATCTTCATGAAGCAGAGATATCTGCGAGTAAAAGCATCATGGATAAAATGCAGGGTCTAGACAGATGTACATTATAATTTCCATGGTAGGTACAGCGAGTGAACTATTTACGTTGTATGAAATCTAACACAAAATATGGACACATGTTGTACATTAAAAAAGTGCTCTATAACCTTACTCCCAAAATATCTGTGGTTTTGACGTGAAATTTTATTTCAAGATTTAAACATTACGGCCGGTTATATTGTTATTTTACGACTCCTCAGTAAGGGAGTTGGGGAAATAAAATGCTATATGAATCTTAGTTTAAATATAAATTATCTGAATATTAAGTATACTAATAAAATAAAATATATTTAAAAAAATGTAACATATTGCCTAAAAAACAAGATTGTAAAAAATATGAGACTTAATGTATATCTCATTATCATAATGAAAATATCGTTCCTTACGGAATCAATTTGTTTTGTTATTGCGCCATTCTCAACATTTCCTGATGTTCTCCTTATTGAAAACCTTTTGATATATATTTTCCTGCTCCCGATTCACATCATAAACATATACATACACATCAATTAAGTATTTGTATATAATATTATTTATTTGCATTTTGGATTCTTTTGCATAATTTGCCTAGAAAAGTACTCACACTTTTATCAGTAGCCCACCGCCAATTAGTAATGTGCAAGCATAACTGTCTTCAGTAGGGCAAAACGGATGTTTCGTTGCTACATTACATACATATACAACGAAAAAAAATATAACGAGCCAAACATTTTGCTATTAAGGGCAAGCGTGTCGCTTTCTACCAGCCAAACCACTTGCTAGTCTCGTAATTCGATTTATTCAATAAATCATCTACTCTAATATTTTAGCGCTTGTAATAGTGTCTGTTTGTTTATCATCGAAAAACATGAGAGAATCTTTAATAATTTCAATAAATCGTCATAGTAAACTTAACTCTTCAACTTAAAGTTTTCTTACGATATTAACACGAAACTACAGAAAATGTCTGCTAGGTCATCCAGTTTAAAATGAAAAATGTTATTTTGTTTGTTTTAATTTTTTTTTAAACAATATAATCCCCAAATACCGAACTCGAAGCAACTCAAATCAATTTTAGATCACAGAAATAAATCATATAGAAAATCCAAACAGTAATATACGTATGTACATTCGTTCCATATGAAGGAGATAGTAGAATTGATGGTGATATATTTTTATGTCTGTGAAAAATGTTTAATAGCAAAGTAAACAGGAAAGGACTACAAAAATAGCGCCGGTTTCCTTGATCGTCTAAACAGAAATCCTGATTCTAAGATTGTTATTTCAACATGCGTCCATTAATGCGACTTTTTTTCCTTCTTATAACTTCTTATTTAAAATTAATATCGAAATTGTCACACGCAATCAGAGATAGAAAACCACCCAGATACGCAAAAACTATTTGTGGCTCGCACAAGCGTTTTCTCTAAGTTAAAGGAAGAAAATCACTAAACCATCTTCTACATAATGAAAGGCCAAAATTCAATTTTTTTTATTAGAATAAATGACCAGACGAGCAAGTCGTGCGCCTGATGGTAAGCGTCACGCCTGGCAATAACAACACAGTTCCACACGGTGCGTGCTTGCCTCTGTACTGCACTCGTCACCCAGAGATATAAGATGGTCTTTGCCCTGTAATTTCCCTGGCATCATTGCCCTTCAAACCGAAATACAGTAGTGCTTACACAGTACTGCTTGTCGGCAGAATATCTGGCAATTTAATTAATCGCACCACTATAGTGATGAGTTTCGATACTCAATTGAATTTCGCCCAGTGTACATAAATTGTTCAAAGCTTCGAAACAGACATTCTGATTCCGGATCAAATTAAGAGTATCAAAAGGACAGGGCGACAGAGGGGAAACAATTGATACGGACTTTTGCTTCAGTTATTTTTCGAGATTACTGTTCGGACTGAATCCATCTGTGTTAATACGATGAAGAATCACAATATAAAGTAGTGAAGAGTTCTTGAACAAATTAAGATATATTTTTTTTGAAACTGTTCAGTTCAACGACTGTAACTATCACAGGGCAGGGCTATAGCATTATTACTAAATGGCTACCTATTATGTATATTATGTTATATATTCAAATGTTACTAGCTATGCTTGCATAAACATCTATATATATATAATGAAAATGGTGTTCGTTTGAGGCTCAATCACGCTTAAACCACTGATCGTATCGACATGAAAC
>DWGO01001115.1:0-10258 GCA_018247635.1 Eurytides dolicaon deicoon | reverse complement strand
CGAGGTCGTGGTACTACCCCGGTTCGAGCCAGCCCTAATACGGCAGCAACTGGAGCTGCTGCGTGGCTCTACCACCGAAAAAATGATTAAACATTTTACAGATTCTAGGTACTCATTTATATAAGTCATTGAAATGTATATCAAAAATAAAGTAAGCCCAAAGACGCAACCTTGGGGAATACCTAGCGTTAGGACATTTTCTGACTTACATGCGAATAGGTTCGGACTCGCTCGTTGAAATAGTATCAATCACTTGCACGCACACAAATGTGACCAGTATACTTTTACCTTGTACCTAGCTTAATAAAATTAAACGGATATTCAAAGTATGGAAATCTTTATTACAAATATAGTAGATAGTACAAGATATTCAGTACCTTTGTATAAATATCTGGCTGTGTCACGAATATTGTTACACAGCTAGATATTTATATTTCATTATTCTTGTTATTTCATAATATGGTGAAAGTTGAAAGAACAGTTATTATTTCTTTTTAAAAAAAGGTTAAAAGTGGGAAAACAATAGAATAACTCTAAATATTTATGAAATGTAATATTCTATGACAGAACCTTGTGATGGAACCATAAAAATGGTCCAGTCATTTTAATATCGTATATCTATAATCGAAAAATCATACAGAATTGTGTTTTTTGATCCTGTAAGTACAGTATCATCTGATTATTCTATATTTAAACCGTTTTTTGTACATGTTGTAGTCTCTTTCTAACAAGTAATCTAACAGTACTGTGAGTATTAATCGTGATTAATTCCGTTGCCTCTATTTACACCTCTATTGTGAATATACTGAATAGAAACCTAATTGGGGCGACAATATCACGTATGCCCGTGTAGATATTCAATTATAAGCTATTTGGTATAACATATCAAATACGCATGTATTTAGTCTGTCAACATAAATAGAACTGTAAGGACCTGATACACAACAATCAGATAAATACAATGGCAACCCATTTTTTAATAAAATGATAAAAATGTTCAATTAAAAAGCTGTCAGAAAAGGCTACTAATACAAAAATGAACTTATGTAATAAAAAAAAGTTATGAATATGATACAGCTGTCAAAAAAAGCTACCAATACAAAGAAAAATTTCTATAATAAAGAAAGTTGTGAACATGATACAAAGCAGGGTCAAATCAGACACGAAGCTGAAACTGAAAAAGTTAACCTGGTAAACCGTTTTATGAATTTTCAATTCGAAAATGGTCGCTATACTCTATCAAAATACGTCAAGTCCGTTACACCTTAGAAGTGCACAATACAAAATATCACTGGCTCAGAAACCTTTTTTTTCTTCACGTGAGAATTTTTTTTACGGATATCCAAACCACTTCCGATCCAATTTTTGGGTGAAGAGCGCAGCGCAGGGCCAAGCAGTTTCTGTGTAGCATTGTGTTCTTATGGGCAGGCGTGTAGGTAATCTTCAGACACAAGACAAACTCGTTTCGTAACCTCGTCTAAAACAACAGTAAGGACCGTTATCTATGAATATTGAAAAAGTAAGCATGTGGCTACCTTAGTCCCACCCACTCTACATATGTACTACTCATATACGGCAAAGTAGAAATATTATTCAGTTTTTGTTTACCGGTCTTCTCCCAGATTCTACGGTCGAACTTTTGCGTGCAGAAGGAACGAAATAAGCCGTGTTATATTTAAACTTATAGCGATTGTAATCTAGAGCGCTTCTATTCCTAAAAATAAAATTAGATTTTAAAGTTTGCAATCATAAACAATTTTGTATTTGATTATAAATTCTAGTATCATGACAATTTTATATACATCCTGTATACCATATGAGTCACATTAAATACATATATGCATATCATATATTATGACTGGCATTTAATTTTTAAAACTTCAGTATATTTCGTCTTTTAGATAATTTAAAACAGGAAGATAATACTACAAACATAGAAGAGAGGCAATAAATGTCTTTTACCTTAACGTACCATCTTTAACTATGAAAATTCTCTAAGTGTTGAAATATATGCATTACTATAGACTGTATATATTATAACTTTAAAGTTTTGATTACTGCAAAATATAGTGGTCTTTAAACTAAGGCTGCGTGGTTATTTCTTTTAGGAGACAAAGTGAGGAGACAGGCAAACCGTTTTCCTAATGGTATACCAGACGTTTGTCCATTACAAAACAATAACGTACGTTATTATAAACTACGCTATTCAAAACTGCGTGCCTCTGCGATGCGCACGTTCCATAAAATGTTAGGTGGTATATCTCGATGCTCAATTATTACACTGATATCATTACTCTAAAAACCTTAGCGCAGTTATAGCTATGCTTATGAGCCTATGAGCAGAATGATTGGCTTTGCAGTAGTACGACCCTAGGCAGACTCAAAGAGTCCTACCACATACGACATACCAATTTAATTAAATGATTTATTAAAAATAAATTATTACTTAATATAGAGCACAATATCAAGATGTAATTTTACAATACTTCGATAAGCCAAGATGATGATGTCCCATTAGCCATCAAATCAACCCAATTATATTCTAGTCTAATAAAGGAAAAAAACTTGTAACACAATGGAACGGGATGTTAAAGAAATGTTCTATAATACTTCGTTAATTGGCTCTGTTATTTACATACACGTGTAACAACGACTGACTGACTTCTATTTTTTATTCTTTTACGTGATATTTAAATGCCACGCAGGCATGAAATTGAATTGAGGCACGTCGACTTCTGCGTGAAAAGTACTCGTTTTATTCCATTCTATCTATTAATACGATACACCACTGTGTTCCGGTTTGGAGGGCAATGATACCAGCGTAATTACTGAGCATAAAGACGGAACATATTGAATCCATCGGGGACGAGCGCAAGTATACACCAAGGAGGTTTTGTAAGGCACTCTGTTGTCATGGGCAGTCGCGTCGCTTACCATCAGGCACAAAACTAGCTTGTCTCGTCACTTTACCTACTCCTACTTTAAATGCCAGCAACGCATTTACAAGTCCCTTGACGTATCAAATATCCATGGGAGGCGGTAATAGCTTGCCACCATGCGATTTGCCTGCTAATTTACCTTCTTTCAATTAAAAAGAAATATTAAACTATTTATTTTATAATTTATTACCAGTGTATTAATTGTACATAGCGATAAAACATGATTGCACAATAATCAAATTATCAAATCCCTCTCTCTCTTCAACCTATATTAGTCCACTCTTGGTCGTAGGTCTCTCCCAAGGCGCGCCACTGAGACCGATCTTCGGCTCTACGCATCCAGTTAATTCCGCCGCCCGGCGCAAATCATCTCGTCATCTTCGGGTTGCTCATCTTGTTACTTTATTTTAACTTCGTGGGTATCTTAGTAAGTTACATCCTATTTACATATCTCTCACCGTTGAGACCTCTTCTGTTCAGAGGTCCCTTCTTGGGCTTTCACGTAACCTCAACGTGAAGAGGCGGGCTTCACATATTATTTGCACATATTCTATTTCCTCTATTCTCACAATGTATTCCTTTGTCATCGAACATTAACTACATGTTCTCATCAACACATTAATTTGTTAATTACAAATTAACAAAGTTATTGGTGCCAGCACCGTTATTTGAGCATAATACATATACATTGAGGAGTATGCATTTTATATTGACTGAATTTAAAGGAAGGACACGGATACTGAGCTTCCGTAGCATTTGACTAAGTTCTTTATCGGTAGGATACAAACGAGTAAATGAGTGAATAATTGAAAAATTCAAGAAAAAATATTTACAAGAACAGAAAGAAAAGACTACCAAGAAAAATCTTTTATAACACTCTTTAATAAGCTCAGCTATTTTCATACACGTCTACAGTAATCGAATACTACCATTTTTCCCCCACTTAGCAACGCGGTATTTAAATGCCACGCAGCTATCGCACAAATTGAATTGTCGTCCTCCGCCGTCTTTACCATACATACTTTTCAAATTTTCTCTTTTTATTCTATTAATACGCCATGTTGTGAAGCGTGGAAAGGCTTATTTATTAACACTTTCAGTCTTAACGTTTGTCCTTAAAAGTTAGTGTTGAGGAGCTATCTTATGAAATAATAGAGAGTATAATAACTCAGCACCATTCACAATATGAAATAGAATTCGCAAACCTGTTTACAAATACTAAAACTAATTAGTAGCGACTTCATAGTTTTTCATAAAAGTTGTTTAGGTTGTTGAAAGTGATAACAAAAAAACCTAAACCTTTTTTCACATTAGCATCAGACGATTTACGTATGACGCGACGTCAGTTTAAAGCCTGCAAAATATAAAAGGCTCTTTGAATCCTTTGGATCGGTCGGGAGGAATTTTTAATTTAGCGAATATTAATTTCAAAGCTCCCCCCGACCGAGGTTGAGTTGTAGGTCTTCACTAAAGTTGCTTTATTTAGATAAATGTTGTATTATATTATTGTTGTAGTAGTACTTTTATTGTTAAAATAGTAGTTAACCGTTTTCCTTCTTACACACATTGCAAAAGATGTAAAAAGGTATCTTAAATACTGACATTGTATAGTGAAATCGGAAATTGTAGGATTTTAAAATATTTACAAAGTTGCTAAATATCAGCTAGTTTTTAAACTGTTTTGTCAAGTTCAGTGTTAAGTAAAATTTATAAACATGGGACTTATTATTGTGTGGTCATTTATGTAAATTCTTCCAACTTAACTAATGGCTACTGTACCGCTGCCCGTGCAGTGTATTTATAGAAGTAACTCTACATTTTGTTTGTTCTTACATTTTGTTTATTTTGCTTATATTTCTCTTGCAACTTCTTTACCATTATTATTATTAGTAATAACAAATTTCATTATTATCTGTTACTTTTTACTAATTTTGGCGTTGTCGAAAAAAATAAAATAAAGTAACGATACGAACAAATTGTGCGTCTGACTGTTATCGACACACTTGGATATAACAACACAGTTCCACACCGTATTCCAAACTACACGAATTAAAAAAACTTAAATCTGCGTAACTATCATCGCCTAGAGATATAATAATAATAAACATAAAAACAACGAAAGAGATCCCTGTTCATCATCAAACCTTAAGATTGGAATTCCTCATCACGTTACAAGTTTCTACGGTAACTCTTTCACCGTAAAGGCTACACTACATTGGAACTCCTTGCCTGAAAATATACGAAAAGTCCCTAACAGGGCTTCATTTAAATGCTTGGTGCGGAACCATTTTCTTTTGACATCCTAGTTAATACACATGGATAGGTCGTTGTCGGAATATCACTAATGTTTTATAGTGTATTTGTGCGTGTGTGCGCGCGTGTGTGTTACATTTATATTATTTATTATTATATATTTAAAGGTATATTATATTAATATATGTAATATTATTTGTTATATGTATTATTACTCTTATTGCACCTATCACAATTTTTATCCACGCCCCGGGTTGACTAGTAGAGAATGCCATATAGCATTAAGTCTGCCCATTGTAATACCTTTTTGTGGTTTGCAATAAAGCATAAATAAATAGAAACATACAACACGTGTCTATATCTATGCACAGTAATTACACTAGCGACATAGCCCTTCAAACCGAAATAAAAAATAATATTCACACACTGTCAGACGGAGTGTCTTATCACTTTTAAAAAATTATAAGTGATCTTTGATTTTATTAAAATGTTATAAAAACAATGATACCTTATGTTGTTTCTCGAATCAATCGAATCTTGCTGTCAGAACGGTGCAGCCGTGTGTCCCACTATTGTTCAGTACCGCTTGTGACGGACACCCTGACATACGGAGCGCGCACTTGTCACTACAGGCGCATAATTTGTCCTCCATTATGGCTTTATTTTATACACTGTGCTCTATAATAAAGTGGGGTCCGATTAAAGATTGGTCTCGTCTTTCCGTCGCAACAACTGTTCGATCTCGCCAGAGGGGGCGGCGGGAGAATAAATTATTCATTCGAAATATTGAAAAAGAAATGTAGTAGATTTTCAAGGGCGCCGTAGGGCACCTATTTGTATCTCGAGTGATGTATTTGAGGTTATTGATTCGAATTGTTCGTAACCGTTATTATTTGAAATGGAATTTATACGCTTAGAGATAAGACCACAACATTTACCTGTGAGCCATGCGAGCTTTTAACTATAATTATTAAAAGCCCGTTTATTAAGTAATTATAGTGAAAAGCTTGCATAATGATTTAGATTTAATACACCGAAATGAAAAGAACGTTTCGAAGATTTTGTACCTGTCGCCATAAGAAAAAGTTATACTTGTTTGACTAAATATAAATGGTAGTTTAGTAATATATTTCACTTTTATTTATTGAAACGAGATTTTCCTTTAATAGGAGAATAATAATAATTACGTTGAAAATTAACATGATAGTGATTACTTTTATGTTAATCATAAATAAAAAAAACCGAGTTAGTTCTAAGTGGTAGCACTTTTTCTGAAGCGGTTCGGTACTACTGCATTGCCAGATATTCTGGCACCAAGCAGTAGTGTGTAAGCACTACTGTGTTCCGTTTTGAAAGGCAATGATGCCAGTGAAATTACAGGGCAAATAGATAGTCCATCATATATCTCTGGGTGATGAGCGCAGCACAGAACCAAGCACGCTCAGTGTGCTACTGTGTTATTATGGGTAAGCGTGAGGCTTACTATCAGGTGCACGATTTGTTCGTCTCGTCACTTTATGTCATAAGACATATATATAGAAGGTTTGTTTTTTTTTTTACTAAATTAACGATCAAAACCTAATCTGTGTATAAATCCCACCAGTTTTTATGGGCAATGACAGACGTAATAGCTGGGGTAGTTGTGAAATGAGGTGTGAATATTGCATCTCCGCGGGATATGCCTCCCCGTAGCACGGACCCCATGGGGACGCCCCAGCTGTCCGGTTGCCTTACCCTTTATAACTAACTACAATGCCCCGCGAATTACACGCAGGTAGCTTTGCGACTGGCACTCGAAAGTCCTTCGAATTGTATCCGTATTTGTCGATTGTCATTTAAATTGAGAACGCGTGTTGGAAAAAAAAAAACAAAAGCTTCTCGCCGGCCAGTGCGACCGCTGCAAAAAAAAAACGTAACTACCGATATTTAAATTGACATGTTTTTGAGATGCTATCTTTTAAATTGAGAGAACAGGTGAAAATATATGATAAATTAAATTGTTGACAGACTAAATAATACTGTAGTTTAATTGTATGTAGTGATGATTATTGTAAATGGGTGAGGCTCAATATGATGCTTCGATATGCGTTTTTTAATAAATGTTCGGCGTGACATGTAATCCAAGAAAAATTGCTAAAGACTAAAAAATCTTACACGATATCAATAACTATACGAGCGATAGCGAATGCTATCTCGGGTATATGTTATATTGGTTATATGACTGATTCTAATATTATGAAACTGTACGACCTAACTTTAAGTAACATTAAATGTGCTGTATTTGAATTTAGATACGATTTAATTTATGTTTATTGTTTTTTTTATAACAAGACGAGAAAGTCGGAAGACTGATGCTAAACGCCGCAATTGCCTATGATAGCACAGTGCCACGAATCTCACTGATCAAACTGCATTGCGCTCGTCACATCGATATGTAAGGCGGTGTAAAATAATATATGCCCGGTAATTTTTTATTAGGTGATAAAGTGACGAGACGAGCAAGCCGCTTTATGTTAAGCGTCACGCCTGCCCTGCTAACAACACAGCACCATACAGAGCGTACTTGGCTCTATGCCGCGCTCGTCGCCCAGATAAAAGACGGTCTATCTCTTTGTCCAGCAATTACGCTTGCATCATTGCCCTTTAAACCGAAACACAGAAGTGCTTACACACTACAATGGCAATCCAGTGGTACCGCCCCAGTTAGACGCTGCAAGAGTCCTACCACTTATAAAAAATTGCTTCGCACTTTCAGTTAGCTTCGTTTTACTTCTCAACGCGTTGGTCTCTGGTATGCGCCGTGGGCCACACCATCCCCATGGTCAGTCTTCGAAGAACAAACACCACCATACCAGGCTGAGAGGTGAAGAATCGTTGACTGGTGAAACCGCAGTATTGCACGACATAAAGTAAGTTTAAGATATTGTCTATTGACATGCAGTTGTCTGCGAAATCCGTTAAAAATAAAAACATTAAAGATAGTTTTTTTATTTTATTTTGTTATCGGAAATAACAAAAACAAATTACAAAAAAAACTACTTAATAACTAATACCATAAAACTTTAACTACACGTTTCCTTAAATGGCATACAATAGTACCATTTCAGACGAAGTCTGAAAAGAGTTCGTCTGTGGTGACTGTTCCGATTTGAAAAGCACAGATGCCATTGTAATTACTGGGCATAGCGATGAAACATCTCTGGTTGACGAGCACAGGACAGGACCTAGCAGGTCCTGTGTTGTTATGGACAGGTATGTCGCTTACCATCAGCTCACGACTTGCTCGTCTCGTCACTCTATCTAGTAAAAAAAAAACACTATTTCATAGTGTTCTTATTAATTTATCGTAATTATAGTTTTATTGTTTAATGGCGTTGCTAAGGAAATTATAAATAACTGATTGATGATTCGTTTGGCACGGTTGCAAAGCTGGTAAAGGTAAGAGGCTCGATTTATACCCAAGGAACAATATTTGTATAAACAAATAAAATAATTATTCTGAATCCGTATGTGATGGAATGAAATTTATAGGCGTAGCCTTGCTTCTTTCTAAAATAGCAGTAGTATTTTTTATTTAAAAATGTAACAAAGAAAACTATATTTGTTACTACAGTTTACTTTTCTATAACAAGGGAGAATTATTAGTCTATTGAATTTAATAAAAGCCTTAAAGCAAGCTAAGAAATTAAAGAATAAAAAATTAAATTAAACTCAAAACTTCAATTCAATAAATTATTATTTTTAACAAAATGCTGAATACTTAAATATATGTAATATATTTATTTCCAGGCATCTAGAAGAAGACACCAAAGTTCTGACTGCGGAGGCCCTGTCGCGAATGACGCCCGAGGAACTAGAGTTCCACTATTTTTCGTCACATGATTTCGACAGGAACTCAAAACTGGATGGCTTGGAATTGTTGAAGGTAATTATTAAACGTTCACGAAATAGAGCAACGAAGTTTTTTGCAGTGGTATCATTGCTATTTATTTTATCAGAAAGTAATGATGCATTGTATTTTCAAAGATATTAATGATCATAGAGATTTTCCAACTCATACCTCGGGGTAACTTAAACTATTGAACTATTGAGCTAATTCAAAATATTGAATAGTGTTGTGTTGCTATAGACAAGTCTCATCAGGATGCCAGACTTGGACTTCTTTAAAGTGTTAGAGAACAACAATGAAGAGATGACAACGGTACTATAATATTTTTGGAGAAAAGAAAACTCCAATATATTGTGTAAGGACGTTTAATATGCATAAATTCCATATGAAATTTATGTTTGTATTTTTATGTATATATTTTAAAGTATTGTAATACTTATGTATATATTTTAAAATGCGCCCAGATCCATATCAATTATCTATAGTTCGTACAAATATATATCCTGGATAGGGATCGAACCTACGACGCTGAAGTTAATACCTTAACATCAGCACTAAATATGTCATCTGAATATAATAATTTTCAAAATATATTTTAATAAATTGTACACCAATGTAATAATCTTTGCACAACTAGTAATTTTGTTTTAGAATCAACCAATGGGCTATCCATTTTTTGTTTTAAATCAAGATTACAACAGTATTAAAGTGAGTTGAAAGGTTATCCTTTTCTTTTTATAGGCGATATATCACACCGAAGACGAGGAAGATCATGACCCGGAGAAGGAGTTTGCTATTGAGCCGGAAATTGACCTAATGGCCAATTATATCGGTAATTTTTTTCTGATCGCATCTTAGTTTATTCAAGAAGATACAAGACGTGTACGAACACAGTGCAAACTTCTCTCAATTCTTTTATAAAATAATTCATTTATTTACATCAACCATTATTTACAGTACTATCAATAACTTAAACATAATAATCTAAATGCCTACTAACCTTTGTAAAGTGGAAGGACTCTTTTGTAGAGTCTTTTTCTATTAGATAAAGTGACGAGACGAGCCAGTCGTGCGCCTGATGGTAAGCGTCACGCCTGCCCAAAACAACACAGTACCTAACACACAGATGTAGCTCTGTGCTGCGCTTGTCATTCAGAGATATTAGATGATCTATCTC
>DWGO01001114.1:0-10258 GCA_018247635.1 Eurytides dolicaon deicoon | reverse complement strand
CCCTAAAGGTATATATAGAGATAAATCAAATCAAAACATACTTTATTCAAATAGACTTTCACAAGTTCATTGTTCATGTTTTATTAAACTCATAAATTTTGCATAAATTTTATAATTTTTATCCCAGTGACAATATCGGAGCTTGATTCATGATAGAAAGTAGGTCATTCAAAATCCATTCGTCCTTAAAAATATTTCCATACAGTGTTAGCTTCTATACTCTTCGTTAACAGAACAAAATAAGCTAAACAAGCTCTTAAACTTCGATTAATTGCCTGCTCCCCGATAAACACGAAGGCTCCCGGGGCCCGATTAAAGAATAAATTAAAATAAAACATAGTAGCGCATTGGGGCAAGACAAAACGGGTATAAAATTAATTACATCCAATTACCAGCGGGCCAAGGATAAAGAGTGTTATAGGAGCAATCTACGATCTCCGATTCACCTGATATCCAGGCACATGTGGGCTCAATTAAAAAAAACGTTTCGAAGTTTCGAATAATAAAACAACAAGAATATCGCTTTAACGACGCGCCGCTCTTTGAGCCATTGTTCGTGTGGAGATGCCTTCATATTAAATTATCGACTTAGCATTTTATTAATAATGTACGATAACATTTTCCTGTTTCTGATTAAGGAGATAAAGTGACGAACAAGTCGTGAGCCTTATGGTTAGCGTCACACCTGCCCATAACAAAAAAGTACCCCACAGAATGCTATTGCTCTAAACTGCGCTCGTCACCCTGAGATACTCAATATACAATGTTCTATTTCTTTGCCCAGTAAAAACGCTGTTATCATTGCGCTTAAAACCAGAACACAGCAGTGCTCACGCACTACTATTTAGTAGGTGAATAACTGGCAATGCAGCGCTACCACCCGATTAAAGTGATAATATGAATAATAGTTAAGTCAAATACCATTACGTTGTAATTAGGCATCACCAAATATGTGAACCTTACCCTTCGCAACTAAAATAACTAGAGTTAGTATTTTATAAGCTCTTCGGTCCGAAACGTTAACCTGTAATTATAACTACCATTAATAATACCTTGATATCGTACATTATTAATAAAAGTTATGAATGTTTTGTTTTCATGAATGATAAATTTTATTAAATTTGTTTTTGTTCGGAATGTGTAAATGTTATAAGATAAAAATAATTTAAAGTCTTTATCATGTGTTAGTTTTGTTTAAATTACCAATGTTTTGAAATTCTGCAGCAGTTTTTAAACGTCTTCAATGTAAGGAGGTTATTCATGTGAGTGCTTTTCATGTGTGTTAGACGAGATCTCTGTCAACTATTGACCGATTTTATGACTTTCCTTTTATATTATAAAGAGTTTATGTACAAGGTTCGTCCATTTTATATTTCCCATATAAATTTTAATATTATTGCAGCAAGACTGGATTGGATTAGAATTGAGTGGAAAATTTTGTGTATTGTATAGTGAGGTTATTATTAGATATACATATTTGGAGCCGGTCATAATTTTTTCCTAAAAATGTACTTGTATTTAATATTATAAATAATAAATAAAATTAAAGTGAGCTTTATTCCATTACACTTCTACAAGCACTTTTGAATCGTCAGTGAAGTCAGATCGTGAGGAAGATACCACGGGCTAGATATAATATAACAGATTGTTAAGCTATAAGATATACATATGTATATTTGTTTCTAATTAATCATTGTAATAAATTGGCCTTTAAATTAAAATATATTATAGTTGATAACGCTTAAATTTTACTATCACCAAAATCTCCCCCTTTGAATACTACTGATCCTAATTTGTTCTGAAGAGCGGATCATTCCATGCTATCGTGCATTCATGCTATCCTTGTCGATTACACACGAAAGAATAGAGACGGAGCAAATATTAAAAACGAATATGTGCTTTCTTTGCTTCTACTTCTGATAAGGAAACTGCTTATACGGTGCACATTATCGACTTGCTGTTGGAAATTCGAACTTATCTTAATGGAGAGAGGTTCTTTTTTGTCTTTTATTAAAAATGAATTATCTACGAAGGAATCGTAGTGGTTACATGCTATTTAAATAATACGATTAATTGGTCGATACAAGCATGAGAAGCTATCATAATAATTTTGATAACGTCTTGATTTGTTCACACTCGCGTGGGCATTTGTAACATTAAAATGTAATCCCAATCGTAAAATCTAAATCAATGAGAACAAATTTAAGTTTTCACAAGACTTGTAGCCACTGTTAAATAAAATTAAATCATTTTATTTCTCAAATTAATGAGCGGTATCTATTATATTGTGTTTATCTTTGAGCTGTACAGATAACGTAGTGGCTTTACACCGATAATTTCAGTCTTGCATTACAAACACGTGGTATTATGATATTTAAATAATAAATATGTAAAATAAAAATAAGCAGACCACTGAATACTCTGACTGTTTTTCGGTCCGCAATTTTTGTACCGCAGGCAGATTTAGACATTGGTAACAGTCTGGAACAAGCCAAAATATAATATGAATTTTTAAGTGATCGGATCCTTTTGCAAAGTCCAACTGTGTTGGTGTTACGGCATTTCTTGCTTCTTATTTTACCGCCAAGCTGTGATGTGTAAGCATTACTGCATTCCGGTTTGAGTGGCAACATACAATATCTCTAGATTATGAGCCCAGTGCAGTGCCAAGCAATTTTAGATTGGCGAAATTTAAAATACTAAGTAACCTGTGTTGTTATCTGGCAGCAAAAAATGGCGTGTACTTACGCCATTTCTACGAGATAAGTCGTGTGCCTGATTGTAAGCGTCATGCCTGTTCATACACATACATCCACAGTGCCATACAGAAGCGGCTTAACCCTGCGCTGCGATCGTCACTCAGAAATTTAAGATGTTCTACCTTTATGTCCAGTAACTACGCCACTTAGAAAACATCACTTTTTTTTCTAAATAAAAAACGTTGATGATAAAGTTCTATTTGCTGTCTTGCCGCTTATATACATGACAGCTAACACAAGACATTACAAAAGCAATACATATCATGAAATTAAGCATTTCTGATTAATTTTTGTCTCAGAGCTGGGTGGAGACTTATTTCCATGCAAACGACTCGTACTGTAAAAAGCACCAACCCCTGAATTCAGACGCTGTTTTTCACAACTAACTGTAAAGCGGCATTCCCAATATTTATATACGGCAATTTACAAACAGCGCTAAAGTTTAGCCAACTTAGCAGCAAGCGGGGTAGCGAGGTGAGAGGATTTACACTGTACGATTTGGCTCGCGGTTCCATGGTTAACTTTTTATTGTTGTAGGGATTTTTATTTTTACAGAAAAGAAATAAATACAACAGAGAAAGTTGAGCTATAACGCAATGGGATTGTTTTTGCTAACGTTTCTCTATTGTGTCTGTTTATAAAAACGAATATATGAATTTCAGTGTTTTAATTGGAATTTTTATACCCACTAACGAACATTATTTAATGTTTCAAACTAAATATATTGTTAAATCGTGATCACTGTAACAAAAACTTTTAATATTAACAGTTAGATCAAGCCTATATATCCGTTGAGTGTTAAAAAGAAAAAAGGATATTGATATTTTATAGTATTTTAACTCATTAAAACATTTTTTGAATGTGGTAAGACTCTTTTACAGTGTTCGCCCTGAATGTTACGTTTGCAATGTAAGTTAATCGATTACAGTTATAGCACTTCTATATTAGAGTTTAAGGTCAATGTTACTACTGTATTCACGGGGACCAGACCTTTAACATCTTAAATCTCTGGATGACGAGCGCAGCAAGAGAACTTGGAAGCCTGGCGCTAGGCAAGTTCTGTCTAGCACTGTGTTGTTATGGGCAGAGGTGTTGTCATGTCATCAGGCGCACGACCTGTCCTTTATCTTCTAAATAAAACAGTCTGAAATATTTTGCCAAAACGATTATAAGTTCTAATTGCATAATTATACGAGTATTTCATTATTTATATAATAGCTTTAGTTCCGGGATCATTATTCACTCTCATTTGCCATTGTGCAATACACTAATTCTATCTTGTGAATCTTGTATGTTTTGCTACACAAGCGCTATTCCATGCAAATCATATGGCAAAAAGTTCTTAGTTGCGAGTAAGTTTTGGTGCTATAACATATCTTACACTGTTAGTGCAGAATAGCTACAAAACAATCTTGTTGAATAAACTGGGAACAACTTGTTTTTAATTTAATGTATCCAAATAAATTAAGTTCGAATCCCATTGCATCCGTTAGCAAATGTGTCAAATGTAAATATTAATTTCAAGTGCTGATATAAGTCTTACAAGTACGCCCCAGTCGGACTCTTGCAGAATCCGACTGGGGCGGTACCACTGCATTGCCAGATCTTCTGCCGCCAAGCAGTAGTGTGTAAGCACTACTGTGTTCTGATTTGAGGGCAATTATGTCAGCGTAATTATAGGGAAAAGAGATAGACCATCTTCTATCTCTAGGTGACGAACGCAGCACAGTGCCAAGTACGCTCTGTGTGGTACCCTGCCATCAGTTACATGACTTGCTCATTTCATCACTTTATCATGTAAAAAAATTACAATAAAACCTGCATATGTGAGAACTGTTAAAAAAGGTAATTTCCAAAAATGAAGAAAATGAAAAATAAGGTTGCGGGACGATCTGTGGTTTAAAACGAACACCGAGAAGAATTCCAACCAGTTTTTTAAAGACATAGTAGCGAGACGAGCAAGTAATGCGTCTGGTGGTAAGCTCTTTGAACTGTCCACTTTACGATCATTGCTAAAATTTACGGAAATTTTGTACGAATTTCACTTTCAGATTGTTCTTGTTCAGGTTATTAACTTGTTTGCTATAGGTACATATGTATATGTAACAATTATATGTTTAAACATAAAATGAACATACGAGTATCTATAAAAGACCTGAAAAAAGTATTTCTCCAATAGAAAACATTGCGTAATTCTCTAAATGTTAGACATAAAGGACAGGAGAGACATATATGCGCTGAGGACATAAATGATTCAAGTCCTTTTTCGGATTTGACCTCCGGCCGCAACAAAAGTAACGCTAGCAGGCCTCAAAAAGGTCCTGTATTATTTATGGGTGCCGTAGCCAGCTCGGAGGCTTCGGCGGCTTATCAAATTGATTGGCGTTTTATTGAATTTTCGCAGACGGGCCGCGCCGTGCGATAATAAATAAACACTCGGCCCGTATTAGAGCAATACTCTAAGCCTGCCTTAAATCGTACATAAACAATCTTTATTGAGCTCTCAGCCAAGTTACGGTGTTAGCTCAGTTGGTTGCACGATAAAATTTGTCGGGAACGCGGGATCGGGTTGTGCTTTATGCGTCGTGCTTGTTTTTTACATGCCCAAGATATAAGATTTCATATAAAGTTTTAGTGCGACCGATATCTGACTAATATTTAAGTATTTCACTAAATGCCTGCATTCATTTTAGTTTATAACTGAGATTGTATCAATTGCTCATTAGTAGTTATTAGCATTTATTTAGTCTTTCTGTTTTAAAAAGAAGTGTTATTGGTGATTTATAATAGGCTTTTAAATACAATACCATGTAAAAGCTTCACTCCATTTTTAGGGACATAAATAGAATTATTTAAACTATTGATTTTAAATCGAAGTATCGTATAATTCATAACAGTTTTAGCATGTAACCAGAGTTTACCAGAAGTGAACGCCCAACAGCATTAAGACCGCTTATTTTAGTATTATTTTGTGGATTTTGTAATCAATAAGCAAATGGATGATTAACTTTTCTTATATAGATTCCATAATGCAATCGGTTCGTACGCATCGTCAATCAACTGTAACCGTTATAAACATTGCGGTAAAATATTCGACGGAAGATAAACATACCTGTCGATCATCTTGACTTCGTTTCAAACAAAGGTCGAAACCGCGGCGCTGTCTCTACATATAATATTAATGTTAAAATCGGTTTGTTCGTCTCACACTATTATGCGCTTAACAGAGCAGTAGTGTCATAAGTCTTCTCCGATTTTTAATACAGACTTCAGCAGTCTTGTCTTTTCATGGGCATCTTTTATACATATATTTTTTTTACGAGATAAAGGGACGAGGCGAGCAAATCATGTGCCTGATGGTGAGCATCACGCCGGCCCATAAAAACACAGTACTACACAGAGCGTGCTTGGCTATATGCTGCGCTCGTCACCCGAAGATATGAGATGGTCTTTTTCTTCGCCCTGTAATTTCCATAGCATCATAGCTCATCACTGTAGTGCAGCAGTATATCTGGCAATGCAGTGGTACCGACCCAGTCGTACTCTGCACGACTCCTATCACTTTTTAAGATAAATTTGAAGCAATACCAATTTAAGTTTATTTTTCATTTTCAACATTAAATAGATATACACATGAGCATAGCCATAGGATATTGTTAATATTGTGGTAGAAATCACCATCATTGACATACGAGCCGACAAGAATATTGACGGGTGTAGTAAACCCAAAATTTCTTTCCATCCGACAGATTTCAAACGAAATCGACACCGAAACGCCGATGCAAAGAAGACGATCAGATATGTAACCCGGATCGCTGTCGAAATATAATGGATTTGAATTTAAGACGGAAATCGAATTACTTACGTTTCGTCGGTCCAAAAATGAATTCTTTATTGGCGTGGATTTGAAATTATCATTACTGTTTCATAAGTATGCGATGTCTTTGTATTAACAACTGATAGGACTCGTTTGCAAAGGTCGGTTGAGTTGGTACCACTGAATCGTCAGTTATTCTATCGCCTAGCAGTAATGTATAAGCACTAGACGGACTCTGCAAAAGAATTCTACCACTTTAAAAAGCTTAGTTAGGTATAAATGTAATGTTAAATATTTTTCATAGTTTCAGTTAATTTGCGCAGTGCGTATTTGGAGCAAAAAGCATTGAAAGGTTTTTAAACATAACATTTCACTTGTATGGTGTAAAAATTACAAACAAACTTAGTAACAAACACAGACTATTTCAGTCTTCTAAAGAGAAATCGGTCTGTATTGTGTTACGGTCTATTGTTCAACATAATCTGTGATCATATTTACATGTAATATTCAGTTAGGGTTTTAAAAAAATTACCTCAAGTTATTGTGAAAATACTTCCATATCGATTTACACAATCGTTCATATCTCTTTTAACACGTACACTTACGCTTTACAGCTATCCCAGCCATCTTAAATACTGTTTTCGCGGTAAAAATTGCTTACATAAGACAAGTTCATCGTTGTTCCGTTATTTATATAAATGCCAGTTCTAAATATATGCATATATGCGTCGGAACTACCAATGGAATTGTGACTTAAGGTCTTTAAAATATATTTGATTAATATGCTATATATACTACCACCATAATATTTTTAGTTGTATAGTAGTCAGTAGACAGACAAAAATAATAAAAATCTCAAAATTCCGCAGCGTCTAAAGCACCATAGTCGTCTTCGATCTGAATTCAATTACCTCAATAGGGACTCCAATTTAAATAACATTACCATTGCGAGATACAATAACTTTTGATGGTATTGAATTAATTTCCCGATCCTATTGATTTCGAATTCAGCGAAGTCTAGAGCGAGACCTGCCTAATAAGCGCACCACGCCACGTTTTCTCTCAGAAATCAGCTTTTTTTTAAATACAAACGGCTTAGTTGCCTCTTGGGTAGCTTACTAATTTAAATATCTTAGGTTTGAATACCAGTGTTTTTAATTCACTGCACAGATACTATGTTTAAGCTGACACAATTGTCGAGAAGTTAATAACTCTTTATCATCAAAAAACATTAAAGAAGATGAGACAGATTTTTTTTACATATAAATGATACCAAAAACTACATTAATTGCACACCGCTTCAAATCAAGATTACTTGAGTATTATACTTTAAGTCATTCCCGCACGATAAGCTTTGGTTGCTCGACTATGATTATTACAAGAAATTGTTTAAAAATTATCCCCCTTGTCAAGGAACGTATCTTGATAATTTATTACATAAACTAATTCACCACTTTTTATTGTTTTGATGCAATTTAAAAAGCGTAAAAATCGAGGCTGGAAAATAAACAGTATTCGAGATAGGGTTACGAGTAATAAACTCTTCCAAAATACTGCGGGCGTCTCAAGATTTAAGTGTTCGTGTCGTAAAACAGTGTTCTGTTTATCTTAGATTGATCTCACGACCTTGAACAGATCTGAGTCAGTGGTGAAACTCGTATAGTCCAGGAGCTATATAAAAAAATTTTAAGTGGTAGGTTTCTTTTGCATCTGTCTGGGGATTGAATTGTCAGGTTTTTAACCGCCAAACAGTAGTCCGTAAGCAGTGCTGGGTTTCGGTTTGAAGGGCAATGATACCAACGTAATTACTGGGCATAGACTTCGATCAAATATATATAAAAGTATATATTTGATCGAAGGGCATAGAGATAGAATATGTTAAATCTCTGAGTGACGAGTGCAACAAAGGGCCAAGAACCTTCTGTGTGGCATTGTGCTGTTATGGATAGACTACACGTCTATTGATAACAGGTACGGTCGGGCGCTCGACTTGCTTCTACTCAAATTCTAATTCAAAAAATAAAAACTTACTCTTAACTTGTTGTAGAAATGAATGGCTTAAAAATGTACGTTTTTTTCGGTCAACTGCATGGTGCCTTGTATTTTCTTATTCTACTTTAATTTAATAGCAATACCGTTGCCACTGAAATTGTGCGTAAAAATAATTTTATCAAACATATAAATCATAGTCATAAATGAGCATTATTAATTAAGCCATACGGAATTGGAAGCCAAGAACATTGTTATAAAAATTAATGTGCGGACTTTATAGTATTTTATTTGATTTTAGGTTCCCAACATTTCTAATACTATAAAGCCCATGGTGACGGGACATACACGATAAATCCGCAATTAGTTTAATTTTAACAATATGTGAAGATGTTAAACGATCAAGCATTCTAATGTGTTTGCAAAATAAATCAATTAACTAGGTTACTTAAAGTACATACATTCTTTTTTTGGAAACCAATTTACAAAAAGACTTACTTGGATAGTAGAGATGCTCAGAACCCATCAGTTATACAGAAAATGGACAGCTATTCGAATGATAATTAAAAAAAAATATTCCCGAGCGTGATTTTTGACACAATTCAATTACAGTACCTCATCAAAACTTGGAAATAATGCATGGGAGCGGTAAGTGACTATTAAAACGTGGAACTGAAGCCAACGGACCTATTAATATTGTATTAACGTTAATGAAATGAATGCATTCATAAGCAATTCGCCGGAACGAATGACTTCATTAATATTGATTTCGTCGATCAATCAATCGCATAAGTTTATTATGCTTGTATGGTTATAATTATAATGGAACGTTAACTCAGTAAGCAAACTATTGATTACATCTACCTGCTGTTTTAAATTTACATAAGTAACATACAGTATTACAATGTAGTATAAAATTATTAATTACCATATCGTGTTAAATGTAATAATATAAAATTTTTATACAATTAATATCTAAAAGTTACTTTATCTATTGAATATGTTTATAAAGTAAGTTATTTATCTGCTTTCAATCTTGGTCCACATAATATTTACATTATTTATAAATCTAAGTCTAAGTCTAAGTTTAATTTTTATATTTATTTAAACCGAATGTTTACCTGAAATTTATCATCATGACTTTATTCTGTAATCTCAATATTTTTTCCATAGAACAATTTCTAAACAAGTACTATATTGTGTGCTACACCCGTTTTGCTGGCTCCTAGACTACAAAGCCTACATGTGGTTAACAAACGGGTCAGGCGTAAACAAACGAGGATCTATTTCTCTATTCGCGGCGGTTAACAAGCCGCTACGATAGGTGGCGGCTGCGAAAACATCGCCGGCGCAATGCTGAGACGCGCTTATTTTAGAACCGGCTCAAGGACGGCTTAGTCGAAGGTTTTTCTATACTCCTACTCTTTCTATTTTGGTCGATCGTAACATATGTAGTAAAAGTATATCTTTGTATAAGTCTTCTCAAAGCAAGTGTAAAGTTTTGTAAGTGGTAGGACTCTTGCAGTCCGATTGGGGAGGTACCGCTGCATTGCCAGATATTCTGCCGCCAAGCAGTATTGTGTAAGCACTACTGTGTTGCGGTTTGAAGGGCAATTATGCCAGTGCAATTACAGGGCAAAGAGATAGACCATCTAATATCTCTGGGTGACGAGCGCAACACAGAGCCAAACAC
>DWGO01001113.1:0-10258 GCA_018247635.1 Eurytides dolicaon deicoon | reverse complement strand
CCACACAGAGCGTGTTTGGCTCTGTGTTGCGCTCGTCACCCAGAGATATTAGATGGTCTATCTCTTTGCTCTGGCATAATTGCCCTTCAAACTGAAACACAGTAGCGCTTGCACACTACTGCTTGGCGGCAGAATATCTGCCAATGCATTGGTACCTCCCCAATCGGACTCTGCAAGAGTCCTACCACTTAACAAGCACCATTGCGCAAAATAAACTACATTCGGTAGCTTTTTAGGAACTTACGCTTTTTTACCCTATTATTAAATTTTACCAGTTTTGTCTTAGTATTATTTAACATTTTGTAACATTTTTAACCCATCTTTGCAATGATCATGCTGATCATCATACATCTCATATTATAAAATTATGCGGGAAAACTATGAAGTGGATAAAACATGTTGCAATGCAAAAATCAGAAATAAAAATATATTTATACGTGTAGCTCAGTGTCCGGACGCTAACCTTTAATTCAATATACCCGAGCATCCTGAGTTCGAATCCCGGTGACGGCACCAATGAATTTGTTAATTTGTAATTAACAATTTCATGTGCTGATTTGCCATGTGTTCAATGGTGAAGGAAAACATCGTGAGGAAACCTGAATGTTTAAGAAACAATAAAAAATAAAATCTTTTATAAGAAGTCCCTCCAACCCGCAGTGGGGAAGCGTGGCGGTCTATGCCTTTATACCCTTTGTACAGAGGAGGCCTATGCCCAGCAGTGGGACTTACATATACAGACTGTTACTTTACTTTTTGTTCATTTATAAAATTAAGTTGCTTCATATCAATAACATTTGTAAATTATCAATTGTTTTTACGAGATAAAGTGACGAGACGAGCAAGTCGTGCGCCTAATGGTAAGCGTCACGCCTGCCCATAACAACACAGTACCATACAGAGCGTGTTTGGCTCTGTGCTGTGCTCGTCACCCAGAGATATTCGATGGTCTTTGTCTTTGCCTTGTAATTACACTGGCATCATTGCGTTTCAGACCGGAACACACTTGTGCTTACAAATTAGTACTTGGCGGCAGAATATCTGGCAATGCAGTGGTACCTCCCCAGTTGGACTCTGCAAGAGTCCTAACACTTGTTGATACTCTGTAATAATGTTATAATCTAGCAGCCTCGTAATTGTTGCTAAATTTGACAAGATGTTTCTGTATTATATGTCTTTAACATTATTACATATACAGGTGTATATCAGAATGATGACTTCGATTTTCACTTTTCTATTGATTTGATTTGGTTTTTGTTTTGGAGGAGTCTTATACCGCATCAGGATGTCGTTGCATACCTGCTAACACAAACTAACAATATTATTAATTTTTACCAAAAATATGAAGTACATAATATAAATTACATAGTACGTAATGTAAAGTACGCAATACAAGACAACTTCCTGTCACGTTCTAAAGTGTAAATATTATAATATCGTAATTTGAGAAAGTAAAAAGCTAAATAATTAATTTAAATTTATCAAATGGTTTTTGTTATAGAAATTCCCCAAGCAGCCGGTGATACCTCAGGATTACATAACATATTTGTCGTGGTGTTCGGATAAAGTCAGCCCAAGGGAGGTGGAATTGGCGGCCACATTCTTATGCATGTGCGGGATGATGCTAGACAAATCGCTGTGCTCAGAGATGCCGTCGGTGGTGGCGGTTGCATGCGTCAAGAATGCCCTTCTGCTGCTCAACAAGAGGCTTAATATGTTACAGCTTCAAATGTCCCCAATGTGAGTCCTACTTATAATAATAATGTCTTTTCGAACGATTTTTGGCCCCGGAGGTCAATGTACTAAAGATCAGTAAATCGCCCGGGATATGTTATAGTGCACAAACGTTTGCGTAGACACGGATGCCCTGGCTCTTTCTTTACTTTCACAGCCCGATGAGACGGATAACCGACACGACAAAAGAGAGATAAGGCGCAGAGGCGGTGACATTAAACCGACCTTTTAATAACGACTACTCCAAGCCACCGCTAGATGGTGTTGATTGGACCTTATTACATGCCCGTCCGACGCATGGATCAAACTACTTTTCAATCAAGCGTAATGCTTTTGTCCTTTTTTTACGTGGGGTATATGTACACATACACGCCTTGCGGGTACAAGGACGGGTTATGTCGGACTTGCACCGACTAAAACCCCTACCCCTAAAACCCCCATCTTAATCGCATATTGGCGGGGTCACGGGAACGCTTTCGCACAATTCCGCGACCACACCAGCGCCGGCTGCCAAAGCAGCCCTACCACGGGTTAAGCGCACCCCCTTTTTTTACGTGGTGGAAATGCCTACGCCCCTCACGGGGGCAAGGACGAGTTACGTCAGCCCCACCCCTAATAAAATTACCACGATGTTTCATCCAAGTCGCATTTTGGCAGGGTCACGGGAACACTTCTGCGACCCCACTAGCGCCAGCCGCCAAGCAGGCCTTTCTCAGGGCACCTATACCCCTTGCCCACACATCTCCTCTAACAAGGCGCGCCGAAACATAAAGCGCGCCTTCACGGCCAGCGGACGCCCCCGAGTCCACCGACTGGAGGCAATGGGAGCTGGGCTGACCACTTCTGAGCTTGTACCCAAAAGCGACATGCCTCGCAGCTCCAAGCGGCGGACCTGATCTTGGGCACCATCGCTCGCCACGCGATGTAAGCATGATTTGTTCAGCGGAACCTTTAGCCCCAGTCGCTGAGTTCATTCTACCACTTGAGCAACTCCTGCAGTGGCCAGAATAGCGGCCCGTCGAAAGTTTGTGCTGCGGGCGGCGATAAACGTGTCGTCGGCGTAGTACGTCACTTCGACACCCCTAATGTAGTTGCCACGCAGCACCCAGTCGTAACCTGTAAATATTCCACAGAAGCGGTCCTAACATCTAACCCAGTGGAATCCCACATGTTATTTAGACAGACTGCGCCCCGTTTTGGGTATCACGGGTATACTACACGAGGGTGCGACAAGTAGGCCCAGATGGTACGGTGCATGTAGAAACGCAGTCCATGATACCGTAGCGCCTCTTTTATACAAGCCCACGGCAGAGGGTTAAAGGCGTTGGTGATATTAAGAGACACCGCTAAAACAACCCACCATGGGATACTACTTCCTCCGCAAGGGCCTGAACACGTAACACCGCGTGAATAGTTGACCGCTACTTGTGGTAACCAAATATGTTCTCCGCCCGATTTGGTCCGACGCGTTCGATGAGCTTGACAATGCGGCTAGCGACTATCCTCTTAAAGAGCGCTTTCCCATATCGTGAAGCAACACAATCGGCTGAAAGGCGGAGGGAAAGTCCAAAGGACGCCCTTCTTTCCGTATGAGGATGAGTCTGCCTATCTTCCACCTCTGTAGAACTATGGCTTGTATTAGACAGGCAGTAAATAGCGCCCTCAATCTAGACTCCAGGGCGTCCTCCACGGCTAGAACCCATGTTCGACCCGGAATGCCATTGAGACCCGGGGCAGTGCTTTTGGCTTTCATCTTAAAATGAGCTTCCCCGGAGTCACCTCAGGTACGTTAAGATCCACTACTCCACTACTCCTTGCGAAACCATCGTAGGTGTTATGTGGTTCCCTCGCTGAGGAAACAAAGCCGCCTACGACCGCATCGACCACATCGACGCATCACACGCGTCATCGGGTCCCGGAACCATTCCGCCGAAACACATGCCACGAACTGGCGTAAAGGTCGTTGGTAGCCTAGTTCGACATGGCGCCGCACCAGATGAAAGTTTATTATTTATTTGCTGCAGCGAAGGTGTCACACGCAGGATCTTACGTCTTTTTATAAGCTCGGCTTCCAAAATCCGTAAAAGCAATTCTGTATAGTACCATACGGTTCGATAGTTGTAGTATTTATTTCTTTTATTAAATCTTTTCCTTTAATTTTATCTAAATAACGTTTCAAAATGACACTCATGGCAATTAATTCGCAGTAATGATCATGCTTTGTTGACGATTCTTATTACGTCACTTTTCAAAAATTTACGATGATTATGTGATTAGAATCATTGATGCTGGATAAAAGAAAGAATCTTTTAAATTATACACATTAGTGATTAAGGATGAATTTAGATAATATGTTTGTAACAGTACAGTTTTTATGTTTTTTTTTTTCAAAATCATATTTTGGCGATAATTGGTTTAAAAATAGGCTTTGCTTCCGGATGTTAATATTACGGTTCTTTTTACTATAATTACTGGGATAAAAATTTGGCCATATCAGTCTCAGTTACAAATACTATATCAATAGCAAAAATTATGCTGATGCATTGCTCCAATGCGTGTGAAAGAATGGCAATCCATCAAACACACTTTCGGTTTGATAACATTAGTTAGGTAAAAACCGCCTGGGGTGCATCTACAACTTTTCCATTTATTCTTCCGCCGAGTAATATGTAAAACCTACTGTTCTGATTATAAAGCTAATAACGCCAGCGTGATTACTGGGCATAGACACAGAGTCCGTCACTTTATCTCCTAAAAAATGTCCAAGCATGATTGTTTCATTTATATATGGTTCTGTGTAGACTGTAACTTAACTGTAACTCAATTGTTGCCAAACAAGTTGGAGGGTGCAAAAATAGAAAATATATCTTAAAGTGAACAGGGCCGTACAAAGCCAGTGTCCTAAACTATTTGATTATTTCAAAACACAGTAACAAGGGGACTATGTGATAATAAGCAAGTTGAAATTGCCCGTGCGATCATTTGAATCTGAAACATGGTTTTCAGTTTCAAGTGACAACATAAGCAATTGATCCCATTTTCAGGTATCAAGCCGCCGAGAAGAAAGCGACAAACATGTGCAACGTATGCATGGTGCTTCGCAGAGCTGTGCGTCTAGTGGCGGAACCTACGTACGAGTACAAGGCGCCTATGGAACTCTTCGGGCTGGGACCCCATTTCATTGCGCAGAAGATCGTCGCCTACGCGAACGAACTACCGGACACCCGATATACAGAGAGGGATTATTGAAAATATTTGTTTGCGAGGTGCTCCCTTCATTACGGTAATAAAAATATAGCGGCGGGGAGCCATCTTGAAACTGTATGCTCTAATGAATGTGAATATTTCAAATGAATAAAAATGTCTTAAAAATTACTTATAATCGGAATACCAAGTGCGAATTTGATATAGTTTTAATGTATTAATAAGTTTTCGGTTACATTTTTTATTTATGTGAGACAAAACGAAGTATTGAGCGAAAATAATCGACGAAAATATGCTAATATCTTAACAACCTACTTGATTACGCTAATAAATTATTGACTACAACAACTAATTCTATTTACGCTCCGTTATATATTTCTTCTGAATACGATTTCTGTGTCAATTAACTATTAAAAGTTTCACAATCTTAAATAACTTTGTCTCTGTGTCTTACAATACAAGCTTCTGCTAATAATGCGTAGAAAGTTAACATTATTTTAAAATTTCCTTCTGACATTGTAACGACATTTTCTTCATCACACATCAAAGCCAGAACTTATTATAAAACCAAAATGTTAAAAATGTTGTTTTAAATTATTCTATATAAGAAAACAGTGTTGAGATCGAATGACCTACGTGAATAAACTGTTCTAAAACCAGTTTTAAGGTATTTTATTCATAACACCTGTTTGACGCTGTTTCACCTTTGGATTCCACGTAGTCATGCATCTTATTGCAAAATTTGCAGCGGCAAACTGAAAACAACGTGACAAATTTATTTCAGTACCTACACGCAGGAGTTTTGAGAATTGATAAATTTGTAAATTTGAGTCTTCTAAAACTCCTCTGTAAGGAAGTTACAATAGAAAATTTATGTATCGTTAATTTGTTATATTTTTTACACGTCTCATAACAACAAAGTACCACGTACTTGGCACTGCGCTGCGTTCGTCACTCTGAGATTAAAAATGTTGTTTCAATGAATATTCCGCTGGTAATATTGTACATCAAACTGGAACAGATCAGTGCCTACACATTACTGCTTGGCTGTAGAATGAATGGCTATGCAGTGGTACTACCCCTAACTACCCCAGGCGGATTCTGCAAAAGAATTGTTTTGTTTGTGTAATAAACATCACAATAAAAAATCAACCTAATGCAAATTTTGCTTCGTGAAGTTGCTTTTTTAGATTGTTCTTTAAAGGTCACGAGACATTTTAATAAAGAACCTCTACCACCTCACATGTAAACAGAAAACAAAGGGTTTTAATCTAAACTTTCTAATCAACAAAATCATTAAAAAAATTGTAGAATAAAGTTGGATTAACGGAACAAGACCTTTGTTAACAGAGATTTTAAATGCACGTTATAGACGAAGAAGTCTGTAGACATGTGTTTAATATGTGTTTTCCTTGTATAGTATTCATCGCAAAACACTTTGAATATAATCGGGTTATTAGAAATATTTACTTAAATATATTCAAAATAGCATATACGAATTTATATCGGAATATTAGGCTCAAAATTGATAATAAAATATGGTAATAATATTTGTTTTAAATATTACGAGCTTTTGATATTATTGTATTATTGAAATCTGTAAAAAATACTACTCGAAAACATGAATTTTATTATGACTGATGAGTTTAGAGTAAGAAATATATCCTCCGATTTGATTTGATATAGAATTTGACATTTTTAGTGTCAAAAAATTAAATGAATTTGAAATGATTCCATGGCATTTTGCCTATGGACAGCAGATAACTGAGATGTACCTATTTTTGCTGATGTGACACGTCTTCCCAACTGAGTCATTTGTTATCTTCTCAGGGTCGCAAAGTTTATGACGATATACGTACATACTCGTATATTGATCGAGCGTACACGTACGAGTATAGACAATGACATTATCATAATGTTTAAACAAAACACTTTATAATATATTAAGCAGCAATTCATAATATCTTATAAAACTCAGACCATTTTACACTGCTTCGTTTAATAATATTTTATTGTAAAGCATCAGGAAAAGAAAAAAATTCAAACCGGCTAGTATGGAAAAACCAAAACCAGATATATCTACTATGTCGTTTATACGACTCGTGTCTGTTGAGATCGTGACGAGAGAGGAAAAATCAACTTTATTGCAGCGGGTCAAAGTATCGATTTGATAATTCATGTTTGCTTAGCCATGAAGACAATTTGTTTGCGAGCAGTCTCTTCGTATAGGACTTTGGTAGCAGTGTGCGGATGTGCAGTTTCGTTCATGGACGTGAAATTATTTATAAATGTTTTTAAAAGTTGTTTGTGAATAATAATTAAAAAAAATATCTCAACCATCATCTTAAAAGCGAGCAGTTTACTGTATTATAATGCTATTTATACGTAAGTTACTGTCAAGTATTTTAATGTATTTTAAGCTTTACTAAATCCATCCTATCAATAATGATAATGTTTAAATGTTGTTTAAACATTATCATTATTAAATCTAAAGAGGTTTCAATCACTGTTGTTTTTTGTTCGCAGTATTAATAAGTAGTTCTATTTTGATATGGAATATAGACGCGCAAAGTCCACAAAACCCTTTTGGGTTCGGAATACTCCCAGATTTCGATTTTGATAGTTTAATATTTGGTAATTCACATAATAACATACAAAATGGAGGGGGAAATGATTTTGGTGAACAAGCTAATACGTTATCAAGAGCTAACCCTAGGAATGCTCAGCAGTCGGGTATAAACAATGGATTTGCTGGCAACAATAGAGTGCCAAGTAACCAGCAAAGAGTACAAACAGCTCAGGTTCAATATTCAGGAAAAGCTCAAGCACAGCAATCAAGTTACCAAGCCAATAATGTACAACAGTCGCAGATTCATCAACAAAAATCTCAATCCCAACAACAAAGTTATCAAGTAAACTCTCAATATCATCGAGGTAATTACCAACAAAATGAGCACAATAGCGTTTATGGAGTAAACGCCCAATCACAACCACAGCCATTTCAACAGAATGTGCAATCACAACAACCGTTGTACCAACAAAACGATCGATCACAACAACAATTGATTCAAGGAAACGATCAACTACAACAACAATCATATCAACAAAATCAGCAACAACAGTCGTATCAACAGGATGGACAGCCGCAACAAAACCTGTATCAACAGAATGTGCAAGCACAACAACAATTATATCATCAAAATACGCAAGCACAGCAACAATTATATCAACAAAATACACAACCACAACAGCAGTCGTATCAGCATAATGCAAAGCCAAAGCAACAGTCACACAAACAAACCCAGCAGTCTCAAATTGTTTTTGGCCCGACTAACGAAGCGGATTATTATTCAAAGAATAGGAATGGTCCAACCACATCAGGCATAAGTTTCTCATCGAGAATCGGCGAGGATGACACAAGAACAGGAAAACCGAAACAAAATCCTCACTACAATAACGCGACGTTCGCTATAACCAGATTTGGCCTAAAGTTGTTTAAGGTATCGTGTTTCATTTATTATTTTACAATATCATTCACTTTCATTTAACTCCCTATAGTGGATATCATAAACATGTCTGTAGCGGCAATAACTCAATAATTATTTTTTTATAGTGCCGTGAACTTATATAAATTATGCGCAAAAAAGAATCAAAAGTCCAAAGCCACTCGGACATCATTCCCATATTTAAAATTACCGGGTCTATAACCTCTTTCGAGTCCCCATGAATGGTGTCATTGACACTTAAATGTGCAAAACAACTGGAAATAATTTATTTGGCGCATCCAGATTTGACCAACAACACAACAAAATATAAAACATTTCGCTTGTAATGAAGCTTTACATTATCACAAGACTAATTAGTAATAATTACTTAGTCACTTTGTTACATAAAACAAGGAACTTTTATACAAAACTAATACAACTGACATCCGAATCTGGGTGTTTGTTCATGTAAAATTTATGTGTATATGTACATATGTAAAACGATCTCATAATACAAGAGAGTAGTATCATAAATTAAGGGCATCGATTTTTTTAGAAAAAGAAAAAACATAATTGTTAAAGGATGACTGCAATATTTGTATCGTGATAATTTATGTTTCAGACGATGAGTCGCGATTTCAGCAATGTCGTGGCATCGCCATATTCCATGGCAATGCTCCTAGCGCTCATTCAACAAGGCGCTAAGGGGGACACTCAACAGGAAATCACACAGCTGCTGCAGCTCACGCCAGAATCATCTGGTGATTTGTTCAGAACGTTGACTAATTTCATGAAGGTAAGGAATTTGAAGAGTTTAGTTAAATGAAAAAGAAAACAGTCTGAGAGCGTAACGAAAAAGATTTGGCAGTGGTAGGACTCTTTTGCAGATTCCACTTTTTTTATGGTCTTTAGTGAGGATACGAGCAAATCCTCTTGGTAAGCTACATACTTGCCTATAACAACACAGTCTTAAGGTCTGAACTAATTAAAATGTTACAAATTTGTGTGATTTTGCTTAATGCTCATCATCCAAAGATCCAAGATTACTATTTTTAATGTGGAGTAATCCGTCCTTAGAACGATGGACTTCAACAGAGCATTGTCAGTTATTACTGCAAAGAATTGCATCCATTATTGTATCCCGATTTTTTAGATGATATGATTTTAGAGAAATTATTGGTCATAACGATATACTATTTTAATATTTCGGTGTAGCCGACTCATGCATCAGGTGACCGATTTGCTCGTCTTTTTGCTTAATGTCATAATAAGAAGGCATAATTAAACAAAGGTTGTGATCTTGAAAGAAAAATTGTAAAATCTTTTTGTCTATTGATGGGCTTATTACCTTTTGGACAATACGAAATATCGGAAACGCTTAATTTATGAAAAAATTGCGCAAACTACAACAGGGTACGATACAACAACTATGAAAGTGAATTATATCGATTTTAAATCAGAGCAGAAGATGGACCGAGATATTTATCTACGTCGATTAAAAATAAATTATATTCGTTGTTGATTTGGTTCGATATAGTCCTTTAATTTATATTCGAATTTGATCCCACGGTGGGCGATGACTTTGAGTTTTTTACGTGACAATATTAAGTGACGAGACGAGCAACTCGTGAGCCTGATGGTAAGCGTCACGCCTGCCCACAACTACACAGTTAGCTCTGTGCTGCGCTCGTCACCCAGAGATATAAGATAGTCTATCGCTTGGCCCAGTAATTTCACTTTCATCATTGTCCATCCAACCAACAACAAAAGCAACATCCATTGCTTACACACTACTGCTTGGCGGCAGAATATCTGGCAATGAAGTGGTACCGACC
>DWGO01001112.1:0-10258 GCA_018247635.1 Eurytides dolicaon deicoon | reverse complement strand
ATATTAACATGTATTATTTATTTAAATTATCTCTTCTTTATTTTAATACCATAAAAATGGAAATTACAAAGGGCGGACTTATTACCTGTGGGCATTCTCTCCCAGTCAACTCCGGGCGTGGAGAAAAGTTAGTTACGCTAAAAAGAGACCCTTTTTTGTATCTCGTCTATGTGAATGTAATCCTCATATTACCACAGCCATTATCGGAATTATTGGCCTGGACATAAGTAACGTACTACGTTTATTTAGGCGGTAATTTGGAACGGAAAGCCAAGTTGGCTTCCAAAAAGCTCGGTTTCCTCAACAGCTAGAAACTATAACTACCACGAGCAAAAATCACCACCCTTTTCTCTTTGAGGTGCAAATGTGGCTACTTGTCATGGGAAACTGTCCTCATCTCTAGACTGGGGTGCCCTAATACAAGGTTTTTCCGTTTGACCGCATTTAAAGTAAAGCTATTAGAATAGTTCAGATCCACCAGGTCATTTCCGAACGGCTTGATTTCTACGCAGATAGGTTTTAATAGAATATACCATGCGAGTTGCGAGTATGCGCTTTTCACGGCAATTTCTACCTCGCGCAACAAACCTGTGAAATAAGTTGTCACTACCAGATTTCCGGACCATTACGGCTTAGTCCTTCATGAAGAAAGCATATTCTCGTTTTTAATGTATTTTATCAAGCTTTAATCAAAAATTAATCCCCGCCAGTAAGAATATTTTCAGCGATGTTGTTGACAGATGTATTATTTGATACTATGACCAACTAACCTAAATACCGCCTGGGTCCAAGCATTTTGCCATTTCCCTCATGCGTCGTCGGTTGTTGATTTACCTTTGGCAAAACCATAGTAGTACATGTAGTGTACATGTTCACTATGCAAAATATCTTTGCTATAGACAAACTCTGTTAATTGGATTAAGATATTTATTCTAAAACCTTAGTCAGGGACAGTAGAACAGATATATCTATAGTTGCCAGGCAAATTGTCAAATCTATCACCACTTTTAAACAAATGGACTATTTTGCTGTGCTTTATCAGATCTGGAGATATGTCTATATCTATACATTGATTAAAAGATGTCATTTATCATTATTTAATAATTTGTCTGACATTCCCCAAAGATCACCGTTTTTTTTCAAACTTAAATTTTTGTAAGTTTTAATAATGTAATCTGATAAAACACGTTTTAAGATAAAATTATTATGATTTATCCTTTAACAAACTTTAACCCTTAAACTTTAACCTTTTAGTTTGGTGATAGAAACTAAGGACGATGCTTTTAAATAACGGATTACAGTTTTGGGTATTACAGAAAAATAATTTTCAAAAGTAACTGCCACATCTAAATCTGAAGTTCTTTCAATATTATTACTATTCAATTTAATTGCTCCAGTGGTGGTCCTAAATTTTCCTGTAATATTGAAGATCATAACCAAAGTTGCCTTTATTTTGTCTTTTCAGTTTATAATTTTATTTCTTAGCCTGCGTGCAAACTTTTTTTTAAATATTTTAGAAAAGATTCTAATTTTACTTATAAACGCTGGATTATGATTCCACTACCTCACTCTATATAATCCATACAATGTATTTCTACTCTTATAAGTAAAATCTTTAGAGAATGTTTTAATTTAAAAAATTGTTTCAGGTTTAAAAAATACATATTTTCGAACGAATATAAGTGAACCGCCGTGGATAGCTTTCTCTCTATAAAACAAACTTGACAATGTATATTTATGTATCTATATTTATATTATTATATTTTTATAGCCAATGCTTGGTTACGCAAAATAAATTGATTGTGTCTAAGATAAAGCTCCTTTTCTAATCCCTTGCCACGTAATCCTTGTATATTTTGATGAACAATATTAAACAGATTAGGCTTTGTCTTGTTCCACAGTTTAAAGTGTCGCCGTCAATCGCTTTGGTGAATGGTTCACTTGGAGAACTGACGTTAATCCATAAAAAAGTTTAGCAATATACATAACTGAACGATTCTTTGAAAAGGCTGAATCCCATTCCAATCCTTTGTGGTAGCAGTATCAAATTATGAGCCAAACCTATACGCGTTCGTACGAAAACATCGCCCGCGTAACGCCAATCTCGACCTGGTCGAGGAAGGGGCTGAAGGTTACTAGGACTCACCGTCGGTGGTCCCGTCCGTACACTCTACACACATTAGTAGAGATCACATTAATGTACAAAACACGGTAGGGAGAATTCGCCTTCGAGCACAGGGACACACACCGCGTACACTCGATACACCCGGATTCCGGGGCGGTTCTCACCGCCTCCAGCTTTCGATTTATATACACTCAGTCGAAGGCCGTCGTATTTTCGGTCCGTATACCGGGTCTTTATTCTGTTATATATACACATGTCTTTATGCGTAACCCTGCAGAACGTGGGGTCAATCCAAATCGCGGAAACTATTTATTTATTAAATTGGAAATACTTAATTAATTAAGTATTTCCACGAGTTCTGTGAGACGATGAAGCTTTATAGAGACGGATAGACTAAAAGCGTCAACTTCAATTTATACAAGATACAAATTGGAACTGTTATTTGTTGATTAAGTTAAAAAATTGTATTTTAGCTATTAGTTTAATGATGGTATATAGCGTAATGCATTATCCATTATTGAGTGTGAGGAAACAAACATTCAGACACTAATTTAAACTAGACATATAATTGTAATATAGTAATATAAATGCAGAAAATGAAAATCCGTGAACATTATTTAGGAAAAATCGCTATTGGTATCAATACAATTATATGTATCTAATTGGCATACTGACAGTGTAATAAATAAATCAGTAGCTATATTAGCGTAGTTATTAATTTGGAAATAAGCAAACTCTGAGATTGCTTAAAAAAATAATAATACGTTATTTTAGTTAAAAATAATTACACTTATACATTACTTCTGAGCTTGTCTCTTGAGCAAATTATACTTGAAACCAAAAATTTTTTTTAAGTAATTCAGATGAATAGTAAATATCCGCTTTGTTGCCCCGCGCCGTGACCTTCATACGCTAAAATGTCCCACAAGATTTTTTGTTTACACGAACATTGCCCGCGGCCGTTACGTTGATATACTTAAAATGCCCCGCCAGTTTTTTGTTGATACGAACGCCCGGAGGGTTTCACATAAAAAATGATTGTGTCTAAAGTTGTAACTGTAATACTATCAAGTGGTGTTTTTTATGTTTAGTATGAGTGCAGGTATATACTTAAGTGTTTTGTTTATTATTATTCAACAACAGTGTCGAGTTATGATACACTAAACACAGAGATAGCGCGTTTTTGAACACTACCTATGTTTAAACGATCATATCTTAAAAAGTAAAGCGATGACATAGGGTTTTTTATTTTGATATACAGTGTTTAAAGTATATAGATTAGTGTAAAAAATAAAACCAACCACCTGTTCATACAAAATAATTTATTTACAGTCCTTTAAAAAAACCTTTTTTTTTAGCAAAAACTGGAGGCACGAGCCGTAATTCTAGATCAATTTTACATGTCTTAAATTGCAAATATCAGTTAGGTCTTTAATTAAAGGAAAAAAACTTATTATTAAGCACAATAATAATCTTTCATAGCGATAGATATTACCATTACTGAAAAAAATGAAAATAAGTGCAACAGTTCTCATTCACGCAGTGAAATCACTTTGTTAAACAGTTTTTTTTTTATACAAACCATACAATACAATAATAACAATTACTATGCAAAATAGTCCTTTTAAAACCCTTTTTAAAAAGGTATCACACTTGTATATTACATCGTTACCGAAATGAATATAAAGGTAAACAAAAAAAGGCATCCCAAATTTGTGATAAATTGCGACCGCGTAAAGGCTTGGTACACACTGAGCGGAAACACAATAGCGGGCTATAGCGGTCAAGGAGTCGGAGTTGGACGATGTTGGAGCGATAGACACAAGAATAAGTTTTCTAAACTAGTTTATTGTGTTAAAATGTTTTTTAACCGACTTCAAAAAAGAAAGTAACGAGGTCATTTCTGTACATTAAATATTTTTTGAAAATTTTAATGCATGTAGGTTTTGTTATCGATGTAGAGGCCGAAACATTTTTTTAAATTTTAAACCGTTTTGTTCCCGCGGGATAACAGGTTAAAGTTAAAGGAGACTTAGAAACTAATGTACCAAGTTAAATGAAACTTTGTATGTTTTTGGCTTTCATGATGGGAATGGTCCGAAACGGTTATCTTCCCGCGGGATAGTAGATCAAAATGATTACGCCTGATTCGTCGTGTTCCGGCTGGGAGCTTGAGTGCCAGGATCGGTGGTACTGCCAGCTCGTTTGCTATTTCCTTTACATAAAAAAAGTCCACTGCTAGACGTAGGCCTCTCCCATACGCAATAACCGTAAAGGTCAAAACGGTTACTGCATACGGTTATTGACATGATACTCAGTGTAACAGCCATCGATGCACAGATTCACCCCGCAGACGCTGCACCTGTACATAGTTGATCTGCGCACTTTTTTATCGTTGCACAGTTTGCAGCGTTGCGTTCGCACATTTTTCGCTGGTAAGTGCATCTGTGCTTCGTTGGCTGGTACAGCTGGTGCCGCTGGTGCTAATGGCCGTGGAGGTGGCCTACGTCCGCATGATTCTAAGAGCTGTTGTGCCAGCAAAATCCTAAATTGACGATTCCCAACGACTTGAGTGCGGTTGTGGTTAAACATTACGAAAGAATTGTGGATGGAGACATTGATAAGTCGGCGGAACAGCTTCTTGTACCAAATGATATTATGAACCCTCTCCATGGGGAAGCCTTGAAGCATTTGGTCTTTATGGTCTATGCCGCCCATGGAGAGGTTGTAATCAATAATTACTTGGGGCTTATATTTGTAATTGCCGTATTTTTCTGTTCCGCCGACTTTAACCTGGTGGTAAGTGGATATCATCCCAACCACATTCTTGTCCTTCCATACAACCACACTCAAGTCGTTGGTCATGCTGTAAGCCACCTCTCCTGAACTCATGTTGGACTTGTTCTTGTGCCTCAATCCTTCCGGTATAAACTCCCGGGTGAGTCGAAGGGTGCCCATTGTGTCCGTTTTGTGCTTCAGTTTGAGGATCCGCGATAACAGAGGCGCGTTATAGAAGTTGTCCATAACAAGTGTATGGCCTCTGTTAAATAGCGGTCTCATCAAATTGAGCACAATCTGGGAAGTAGCACCCTCCGGCTCATCCCCTTTCACGCGCTCTTCGAGCGGTTCCTGTGACCCCACCTGCGCTACGTGGACATGCCCTTTGCCCGAGTACACCTCCATCCTCCACAAATATCCAGTCATGGACTCACACAGCTCATAGCTCTTTATACCCACTCGAGCTTTTTTCGACGCTATTTTCTGGGAAAAATGCAGTCGCCCCTTCCATAGAAGCAGCGACTCATCAACTGCCACATTTTGCTCGAGTACGTACAAAGAGCTAAATTTGTGGTTTAGGTGCTGAATAATTGGGAGGATTTTGTCTAGTCGGCTCGGTTTCTTTGGCAAGGTGGCATTGTCAACAAAATGTAAGCAGCGCTTTAACAATATAAACCTGTTGTATGGCATAATGGCTTTAAAATTGCCTATCGCAAGCGCCTCTAATTTGGGATACCAATATTCCCGCTCCATATTATTTATGACCAGAGACTGCAGAATTATTAGGGCCATAAAAGTCACAATTTCTTCCGCAGTGAATTCTTTCCAGCGTTGCATCCGACTGCTGGGGGTAACAACGCTGCTCTGGTATATTGCACGACCATACCGGTTGGTCTCACAAACAATGTGGGCAATTATATTGGCATCCCAAATTTTCGAGAACACCTCAACAGGTCTTATATCATTGTCGAAGGTGGGGCCAGTAGACGGAACAGTGAAAATTTCTCTGACTCCTTTAAAATGATTCGAATCGCAAAGCCAATTGAACCTGAGTAAGTCTGGCTCTTCCTCAGGTTCAATGGCATCCCGAAGAGCTAAGTCCGCTTCAGTGTCTAATGTACGCAAAGTTTCAGCTAGCGCCGGGGTCAAATCCTCATCCTCCTGTACACCTCTTAATTTGAATGCAGGTTCAGCAGGATCGTCAGGCTCAATGTCGCTCCCATCCCCAGGTGGTATGAGATCCCGCTCGATATCGACGTCAATATCTGGGGTAGAAGAAAGATTTAGGATTGAAAGAAGATATAGTAATAAAGATTGAAAAGGGTATGCTGAGATGGTTTGGACACCTTGAAACAATGAAGGAAAAAAGAGTTACAAAACACACACTTAAATATATATAGTAAGGGTGAATGGGGATAACAGTAAGGGCCGACCTAGACGAACATAGGCGAGGATCTCTAACCGGCGGTCATGTATGAAAAGGTTGATGAATGTAGAGGTGGCGAAAGAAGTATGTTTGGATCGGAACAATTGGCGTAGTATAGTTTCTGCCTACCCCAGTAGGATAGAGGCGTGATGATATGTATGTGTGTATGCATCTAGGGTAAGTTGGTGAACAAATACTAATGAAATCATCTTATCGAAGCGACACATTTGATGCAAATAATAGTTTAAGTTACCTACCAAAATTATACGTACTCTTTTCTGAGGCAGGCGCCCTTGACGTAGTGGAAGTGGAAGTGGAAGCTGAAAAAAATAAAGATTTCAGTGAAATTAGTAAAATGTCAAGATAAAAATAAAATCTTTAATAATAATATTATGATACTTACGAGATGTGAATCCTATGTACTCCAGTTTAACATCTATTGGGGTTGTCGGTGGCACTTCACACCGAATGATCCCCGTCGATGGCGAGAACAATTGTTGAATTTGGCTTTGCCTTCGCATTGACATAAAAAGTTCCGGCCGAATTGAAACGGCTGAACAGACGTCAGGAGGGGTACCTGAGATGATCTCATCCTCCTCCTCGACGGTATCTGGAATATAAAAACGAGGATATATATATACTGGTTAAAAAAAAACAATGATTTGGAAAATATTTATGCACATACCATGCGAGCGTTTCAGTTCCCATGCCTGAGGTACGTGTGGGGGAGGGCTGGTAGGAACCCCCGCAAGAAGGGGGCACGGGCCCCAGATACGCGCATCCTTCTTGCCCTTTCCTTTTCCCTTACTGTAAATAGAGAAAACAAAAAATAATAAAACTTTTTAACAAAGAAATGGAACCGACGAAAACACTGAAAAGTTAAAAATAAAATCTTAGGCAGTAAAAATTCTTACGCATTTGTATCATTCTGAGTCAGTGCCAAAAGATATTTCAAGATATAGCAAAAAAATTTGGCACAGACTCGAATTTCTGTAAAAAAAAATTATGTGACCACCTTTTAGACTGTACCCTATCCATATCAAAAAGAATTATCAAGATCGGCCAATACTGTAAAAAGTTCTGCGTGTTCATACATAAAAAAAAAACAAATATACGCGTCGAATAGAGAACCTCCTCCGGTAGTAAGTGAAGGTAATTTTTATATTTACTTACTTTGGCTCAGGGGCATCGGGCATTTTAAAATGGCCCACTTGCTTCTGCTCCCGAAGCTCAGCCAGGCGTTTCTTTTTTTTTGGAGACAGTCGCGACAGTAATTTTGCGTCCATAGCCCTGGCAGCTTTCACTTTCGCCAACTGCTCTACCAAGGACTTTGGTCTAAAAACAGAAATCGAATTAATTAATGCTGCATGAATAGTTTAAAATAATAAAGGGTAATTATGTTGATTTTACCGCGATTGTGCTCCAATCGGGCCAGGAGTAGGCTCGACAGCAACCGAGTCTCCACTCGCAGAACTATACATAAAAATTAATTAGTGAAACTCTGAAGTAACAAAAATAAAATAAGAATTGGGTAGTAGGAAGGCATACATCGAAAAGGGCAGCGACCTCGCACAGCGTGGCTTGGACACTCCCCGACCTCTCCGAGCAGATACCCGACCACCTCGTGCAGATCTCCAACGACCACCTCTACCACCAGCTCCGCGGTTAGGCATATTAGACACTAGTGACATGCAATACAAGTAAACATGATGAAAATGTTAAACACAAAGTGAAAAAAAAATTCACAACTTTTTCAAGTCCTATAACTTGTCAACTAGCACGCGACCATTTGCCGGCTTGTCAAAAAAACTTTAGACTACAAACTCAACAGACCTACAAACTCCGCCAAAAAGCAAAAAAACTTGTAGGTATATATTATTGTTGTATATATATACTAGCTGTTGCCTGCGACTTCGTCCGCATTCCCGACGTTTTTTGTAAAAAAAGTAATATTTCTGAAATATCTTACGGAACCCTATACTAACTGATCAAACACAATGACGACTCACGCACTAGCAGCCGACAGACGCACTTACACTTTGACAAGTTCGGCGTTCCGTATCTTTTTTTTTTCCATCACACATATTAAACATTCGATTTTAGTTGGTAGACAATTTTTCAAAGAACAAGACAGATATACAAAAATACCTTGAAACAAAAAGAAACAGACATATAAAAGACAAAGAACGCAGTTGGGAACCTTGTCGAATATAATGGTCGGGGCAATTTACGGGTCGCAATTCGCGTCGAATATATTCGACGGGGCAATTTAAGCGTCGCAATTCTTGTCGAGTATATTGGTCAGGGCAATTTAAGGGTCGCATTCTTGTCGAATATAATCGACAGGGGCAACTAAGCGGATATTATTCACTTAAAGGTGTCTAACGAAAGTAGATCTTAATTTTCATGTAAAACAGAGCTATGGTTTGTAAAACTATTATAATTAAAATTTGTAAAAAAGACACGAACAGATAAATATTATTAAATTCATTAGCCGAAAAGAAAGCAACATTCTTTTACAGAGCCCACCTGGTGTGGTACTCTTGCAATGTCAGTTACTTTACTATACCTAGCAGTAATGCGGTATTTTACAAAGACTACCACTGCATTGCCAGATATTCTGCCGCCATGTAGTAGTATGTAAGCGGTATTGTGTTCCGGTTTAAAGGGCAATGATATCAGCGAAATTACAGGGAAAAGAGATAAACCATCTAATATCTCTGGGTGACGAGTGCAGCACAGAGCCAAGGACACTCTGTATGGTACTGTATTGTTATGGGCAGGCGTCACGGTAAACATTAAGCGCACGACTACTCGTCTCGTCATTTTATCTCTTGAAAAAAAAATCCCACTTTAATTTTTTGCTAAATCTGTAAATATACACAAAAGGATTCCCAAACCCCCAACCATAACATTTGGTTCATATTTTCATACGCTTTTCATTATTCTCCACGCTTAATAAAAGAAAAAAAAAAACAAAAATAATTTTTGACATGAAACTTGAACCGCACAGCGACTGCTTGATATTCAGGTGAGTGTAAAACGTTGAAAAGACTTGCGTAAAAAGCAATTCAGTAGAAATTCAAAAAGAAGTGGTTTCATAGAGAAAAGATCAAATTGGATTGTTTTAATTAAGTAAAGGAAAAAGATTCAACTGTTTCATCGCCACATTTTTCATTAAAAATAACCTTAATGAAATGTACAAAGGTAATAATAAATAGAAGAATCATAAAGATGAAGTTTTTCTAATTTCGAGAAGTCTGAATTGAATGAGAATGAGAGTATTTGCCACAGAAAAAGATGAAAAGAAACAACCTACCATTGTCGTAAAGTAATGCTTGAAAATTTGAAATGCTCGCCATAATGTTGGATCAGAGAAGTGAAGAAGAAATTTTATGAGAAACAACAAAAAATATTAAATATTGTGTGCCCTTCAAACTAGAACACAGCTGTGCTTTTGTTATATAAAATTAAAAGAAAAAAGTAATATTTAGACAAACCAGACAATTTATCGGAAATTTTCGTTCCTTCTTATCTATCTTTGTAAATAATCTAAAAAAAGTGTAACGGCCTTGTTTGAATTTGTTTTTAAATTATACAAGATAAATAAAAGAATGTAATAGATAATAAAGTAAAAGAATATGAAAATTCCCGCCAAACTGTAAAACTCCATTACACACGGATGAAATTTAATTTTCTCGCCTTAGATAGCATAAAAATCGTGTTACTTTTTTACATGTTATCGAATTTTAAAATATCAACAGGGCAGTAACGAAACTTAGCACATTAAGATTCATTTACAACAACGTTCAAGTTAGACGTTGTTTCAATGACTAAAATTTTATTAACTAGTATTAGCGACCTCTTATTATTCTCTATAAAAATAATACTTAACACTTTCACTCACCAAACAATATTCCAGTTGAATA
>DWGO01001111.1:0-10259 GCA_018247635.1 Eurytides dolicaon deicoon | reverse complement strand
GTGTGGTACTGTGTTGTTATGGGCAGGCTTGACGCTTACCATCAGGCGTACGACCTGCTCGTCTCGTCACTTTATCACTTGAAAAAAAAATATGAATAAAGTAATTCCCAGCCATGTCATTAACAAAAAGTTAAACATTCTATACGATATTTTCTGAGTTAGTGTGGAATCACACATGTGTGATAAAGTTTTTAATAAAGTATAATTCTATAAATCTGTTTGAGTTTAATTTTTTAAGTGGTAGTACTCTTGCAGAGTCCGACTGGAGCGTTACCACTGCGTTGCCAAATATTTTACCGCCAAACAGTAATAGGCAATGATGCCAGTGAAATTAAAGAACAAAGAGACAGACCATCTAATATATCTGGGTGACGAGAGCAGCATAGAGCCAAGCACGCTCTGTGTGGTACTTTGACGTGACGCTTACCATTGGGCGCACGACTTGCTCGTCTCGTCAGTTTATGTCGTAAAAAAATAATTTTATCAGTTGTCATCAAAGGTAAATTGTTATAATAATTTTTAACATGCTGCATAATACCAAAACTTTTCGTGACCATAAAATTGGAGTTTTAATATTAATATGTACTATATACTTTCAATTCTCTAATTAAAAGATTGTAAAATCAAAACGATGTAAGTAGTTTTGCTTTTTTCTAGAACAGAGATCCCCAAACTTTTTGGTCTTGTAGACAACTTACCATGTTTGTCAGTTTTGGCACCTACAAGCTTCTTAATAATGCCAAGCAGTATGCAAGCCCTACTGTGTTCCGGTTTGAAGGGCAAAGTTGTCAGCGTAATAACTGGGCGTAGAGATATAACATGTAACATTTCTGGATGACGAAAAAAACCAACTGATATCATAAACAGATAAAAACTAAGCAGCATATCATCTGTGGATTATTCGATTCATGGAAAGTGAAAATTGAGGTCATATGTCACATTTCGCAGACCCCAAGTTTTTTCCCGCACGGACCCCTTATCGGTCTCCTTTGACCCCTTGTGGTCGATATAGACCACTTTGGGTATCATTGTTCTGGAAGGACCCTAAGACAAAATGGTCCGGAAATATCGATGACAACGACTAAACTATTTCACAGTCGTGAGTGGTGTGTGTTAGCGAAAATTGGATTTTAAAAATAAAGAATGTATAATATAGGTTAAATATAGATAAGTAATGATAGATTAGTTATTTTTTTAAATAATTTACTTTTAAATGCAGTATGAAGGTTAGTTTGAATAGAAATACAAAGAAAAGTGCTTAACATGTAATACTTACTAAACATTTTATTTACATTTTTGTATTGTTTATTGTTTGGGTTCCTATGAAAAATATAGTTAAAGCATAATTACAATGTTTTTAGGATTATATTTAGATTATAATGTGAAAAAAACGAGCAAGTTGTGCGCCTGATGGTAAGCGTCATGCCTACCCACAACAGTGTAACATCATACAGAACGTGCTTGGCGCTGCGTTGGCAATCAATCAATCCAGAGACATAAGGTGGTCTATCTTTTTGCCCAGTAATTACGCTGCCATCATTGTTCTGCATACAGAATATCTGGCAATGCAGTGGTACTACCCCTTAAATATGAAAAAAACATCGTTTAAATTTATCGAGGTATTTGATCCGCATTAATAGTTATAGTTTTTCTTTGCAAAAATAAAGTGTAATGTAAGTATAATTATAATATAGAAATAAATTCTTTAACATCTTCATAAGTTAACATACATTATCTGTAGATTAGTAAATTGTAATACATTTTTTCGTAATAAAGTGACGAGATGAGCAAGTCGTGCGCCTGATGGTAAGAGTCGCGCCTGCCCTTGACAACATAGTACCACTTATAGCGTGCTTGGCTCTGTGCTGCGCTCGTCACCCAGAGACATTAGATGGTCTCTCTCTTTGCCCTGTAATTTCGCTAGCATCCATTGCCTTTCAAACCGGAACACAATAATGCTTACACACTACCGCTTGGCGGCACAATATTTGGCAATGCAGTGGTACCGCTCAGTCTTACTCTGCAAGAGTAATCCTACCACTTAGAAAAACGTTTTCTTTTTTATTTAACCAATTCAGGCTTATTCTGCTGCTACTAACATTGAACCTTGTCGACAGAGCTGTCCATTCTCATCATCAAATTCTAATGTTTATGTAACTTACAACTACATTTACTAATATTATTTTTCTGGTTTTACTTAAAGCAAATTCGTTTTTTTATATTGATCATATTTTCTAATGTCATTTTATAAAATTAAATGACAAAGCTATATTAAAGTATTATGTCGTGTGAAATGTTTAAGTGTTCGTATGTCTGTGCTTTTTTCTGTGTTCTTGTTTACTTTTACAGATTTATACTCATAAAAGTACAAACGGACCAAATAAGGAATTGTTGTAGATTATTTGTAAATTGTGTGTTAGTTTATCACTTTTTTTAATATTTAAATAATTATCGACACTCAACAGATTTTTTTATATTGTATTGTATTATACCTTTTATTTCAAAATTTGATTGATAGAATTGTGTTCAATGTACCATTTGCATGTACAATTATATGTCAGAACGAAAGGATAAAGGTTAGGAATTCGGATGGGTGATTAAAAATCTGGTTTTATTTTTTAAAAACTGGATGATTTATTTTTACCATATAATAATATATATTCATTATTGAAACAAAGTACGATACAAAATGTACACGTTTTGTCTTAAATCCATAACTACAGTATCGTTATTTCATACTTAACATTTTAAAAGACTACGTACATTATATGCAATTACTGTACCTTAAAAGGTAAGTTAATAATTTATACAACGGACGGGGAGGAACGTGGCGGCCGGTTGTACCACATCCGTCCCCTCCACGAATCACTTATGAATACAAATAAAAACCCTTAAACTATTTGCGGGACAATAAGATTGTAATAAAATAAAACCCTATTCCAGGGCAAACTTTATCATCGGCCCCCATGCGTTCAAAAGAACCGAGCGTCGCGTGAAATTTCGCTTGAACCAAAATCCGCTCACCCAAATATGTACAAATGTTACAATTTTGAAGCGATACGCGAACTACTTGCAAACGGTGCACCTAAGCACGACGGTGAGCAGTAGTAATTCCGAAAAAAAAAACGAACAAACAAACAAAACTGTTTAGAGCTACTTAAAAGAGATCCATCGGTAACGGCGTCTAAGAGCTTCGTTATTTTTTGGTATAAATTGAGACAAAAAAAAACACTAATAAAAAATCAGGTATCCATGATGATGATGTAAGGCCACCACTATCTGCAAAAGCATACGAAGAACGGCTCTATTAAAAATAGACGGAGTAGAGTGTGAGTGCGACATATGAGCTGTCTAAAATTCGGGCCCGAAATTGTTACAAAGACTAGAATCGGTCGGGGCACTATGATGCACTATGATGCACTTATATGCAAATCTACAACCGTTGGACACTTGCATTGTGGGCGAGAAACACCTACGCGGCCTTATTAGGTCCATCACCGAGCTTATTTACAAAGTTAAAGTGGAATTCGAGAGTGTGGCGATCGCCGAAGCAAAAAACCCCAGTCCAATTCCTTGTATACATGTTAAAGCCTTGTTTTGTTTAGCTAGCTTCGAACGCAGGAATCCGTTTTGGTATGCTACACGAAACATCAAAAGTATACATATGTGCGACTACGCGTTACACCCTTAACAATACTTGATAATATTAATGGACCTTTATCATTTTTCTTTGTTCCTAGTTTCGTAGACTTGATCAAAGAAAGGATATTTACAATAATAATAATAATCAAAGTAAAAAGGCATATAAAATATGAAAAAAGAAACAACTGGAATAACCTCGAAAGTTTCAAACTTGAACGAACCGCGGTATTGGTACCGAAAATATAAATCACCACAAGTGATTATTTATACATTAGTAATTTTCATTCAACAGCGGACTTTAGATTTTTTTAACGAATTCATTCGTTTTCTCGCAAAATTTAAGACGACAGAATCGATTTAAGAACGAAATATGAACAGATGTCGACACAATGATTATAGAACAGCAAACAGCGGAACGAAATTTCAAAGTAACTATCAGTTTATAGTTTAATCATTAATATTAGCTTTATCAACTATTATTGTTACGCCTATGTTAGTTCCTTGACTCTGATTGTGCGAAGTTTTCGTTTGTTTATCATTATCGTTAACATTATCATTAGACCAATAATCATTAATGACACAGCTACGTAAACAAATATTTTAAAATACCACAACGTTATGTATCAACTAACGGTCGATTCCGACATACAATAAATTGGTTAATCATTAGTTTAACTTTAACCTTATAGACACCAATTAGACACGGTTAATATTTATTATTAGATTGCACGTAACTCAATTGTGCCATAGCCAATAGCGGAAAACGCAATTCACTCATGAACTTGAGGTGTATAGGGAATTTGTTATAATAAGTTCTACGACTAAAGACACTTAACGATTAAATTAACAATGCCAATAGTTACATATTATACACAGATATAATTACGTTCAAAAACATTTTTTTTTAATCAAACAACATAACGAGAGAATATTTTTAACTTTTCAGTTCTGTGAATGTATCACTAACATCATTTTTGTTTTTCACAATCGAATCGCATAAGACTTACAGTTTAAACATTAATATAAATAGTCAATTTTATCCTTACCGCTGCTGCAATGTCTTTGTCGGAAAGTGTCAACCTACTTGTAGAGCAAGCGATAGAGAAAGCTCAGATTTTTGCGAAGGTGTGCCCTGTGATCTCTACCCTTTGTCTCTCGGAAATTCTGAAGCTTAACAAACAAAGATCGTTGATCTTGACAGAGTACTAAAAGTTAGAGATGACAGAGTTAAGAATGAAGCTGAACGACCGATTCGCTTCTATATCAATCTAAACGAATCGTTTGTTACAGAGAAGTTTCAAGTACTACTTGCGCAACCTTTCAATTCACAACATATATAGATATATATCTTAAAATACATACATACATAGCCTACAATAATAACTACGTCTTCTATGATATTTACTTTTTTGAGACGTTTTATATTTACCCTCTAATTTTTGTCACAGTATCGCTTTATTTTGACTTTTCATTATTATTAACAAGTTTTTTTTTCATTTACCTCTCTATACTTATTTACATTTAGAAAACAACTCGATAAGTTCACGTGATTTACAAAGGCTACGAAAGGACAAAGCTTACTATTCCAAGCACAATACGAGCAACGGCTCCGTGGAAGGCGTAGTACAACAACGATTTTTTTTCCTCTTTCTTTTACTTCTCTCACAAATGGAACTTTATACAATCTAATAAAAACATTTAACAGAAAAAATATCGAAACCCTGATAATTCCAAACATCACTGACGAACATGGTGAAGCGCTAAATTACAAAACTTTAAATTCGATGTTGTGCTAAAAATAATTTGTTCACGGGGTCACCATAGACCCTACACACCGATGTAGAAAATCTTCTGCGTCCGGCCGCAACTAACCGTTCGGACGCGAAACTTCCATTAAAGGCATCAGAACAGCGTCGCACATTACCAGTAATAGATACATACATACTACAATATTTGAGCGTTCGTATATCACTATAATTATATTGCTTTTACTCGATGAATCGATTACGAAAACAGACGGCCGATCCCGTGGACATATAGAAAAACTGGGGACGAACAACATTAACGAAGTGAAAGTTACTCGTGAAACAGAAGCGAAACACGAAATGGGCTTTTATTGTCGAATTGAAAACATCATTAGGGTGATACGCGGACGCCATAATGAAGTGGATCGTTTCGCGGAATCGGAGAAGTAACTTGTGGTACCATCTGTCGATAATATAAGGCGTGAACCAGTTCGAAGGGAGTGATGCTATTATTTTACTTCAGCGATTGATATAAGGGTGAAAGTTGCGTGCATTGTCGAAAGAACGAGACTCTGGCAATGCAATTTCCTTGCCACACAATGGCATCACCATAAACGTCGATGCACATGTTAAGCCACAAAAGAGTTGGTATAACCGCACGCACCACCGCACGCCTGGCGTCCAAAGAAACCCCAAAATGTAACAAAGAGCCCCGAAGAACTATCCACTAAATACTACACGCTTACGAAGATACCTTGAGCATCGCTAAAATATACATATCAAGAAGAGTTCCGAGTAAGTTCTTTAGGCACAATTTTTCAATAGTAATAATATAACACGTGTTGTATACAAATCGTACCGTTCTACGACACAAGAGAAAATAACCGATAACTATTTACATTTGCAGTACATCAATATATAGAGGACACGGTATCAACGCGTCACTTTTAAAAATAATTAGATTTCCATAGACACTTACTAAGAGTTACATGAAGTATTTTTACATAATATATTTATAAGAATATAATAATATAAGTAAAGCATTTCTTTTTTTTATCAATTAGAGCTCAACGGATCCCATATTACAATGTACTACCATTTCAGGGACACATATTATATACAAATATTGGTTTGTTATCTGAAACAGTACATTAGAAGGTTTCTTATTATATCTAAACGTGATCGAGGTAATAATTTTTTTTTTCATTTATTATCATCACCCCACTAACTGACACCATTTCACTGAATTGACGATAGATAGATTTTGTTTTTCGCAAATTTTTACACAATTTTTTAGCTCGTGCTTCACTGTGGAATTCGAGGGGCATACTTCAAAAGAATTAAGTACAAATCGTCAGCGAATTCTAAATATACAGACGGACATTTGCGTATGAACCTTACTAATTTTATTAAAAGTGAAATACGATTAAAATGCGGACAAATTCGTTGTGCGAACACCCGACAACCACAGTGAAACAAGTGATCGAAAATATCTTATATTTACATTATTGGTTTTATCTTCCTTCAGATTAAAAATTATGTCCAGTTCTAAAAAATTAAAAAAAAGTTCAAGAGGCTAGCGCTGCTAAAACTAATCTATGCGATATCAGTCTCCACTAGAACCTTACAATTTAGAAATTGATAAAGTAAATCACAGAGTTTGTAATAGCAAAACATTTTGAGTTGAACATAGAACTAGTGTTTTGTTCGTACCGTACATTTTACCACCGTCCCGCGATACATTAGCTCACCATTTTGATATGTATCATCCTATAGACGTTCGAGTTGAAATAAGTTTGAAAGAAAGTCAGTTGAAAGTTGAACAGTGTCCCTTTCGATGCATGGATGCCGTCGTTACATACAATTTGAGAATTTCACATCTTATCATCGACTGAAGATTACAGACCTTATCTTAAAATGACCTACCGTACAATATAGCGTTACGTATCATATCGAAACACCTACGGGAATCTACTCCGCCAGCTATGAAACAATTGCGGTAGGGATACACGCGTGCAAACGGCAAATTATCAAAGGCAGAAGAAAACAGAGCGGCGCGGTTGCACGCGTATATCTCACCGGAAGTAGCGGCCAAGGAGTGAGCCACTCCGAAAATGCCTACCATATATCCCGCACTCCTTTCTGAAATTCCCACAATGACAACACATACCGATTAGCTTCCGAAAGTGAAATAATAAATGTCGTACTACCCTACTATGTGTGCATCAAAATATAAAGTGAACTCACGTACAGTTAATAGAACGCAAGGCAAACTTGACTTTAACCTAGTCTTATTCTCCTATTACACGAATGTTAAATGTTTTAACTATGAAGATCCGTACAGCTTGAACGTTCATAGTGTTAAGAAAATAAAATGACGGGGCGACGCAGTAGTTGTTTTAGGACTACAGGAGCCAAGTCCAGTTATGAAGACGCCGACACACGCGGAATACGGTACGAGCGTTTCGACTTCGACCGTGGCATGCTACCAACCAGGCGACGGAGAGTAAGAGACGGATTATTTACTTAAGATGCGTCCGAGACGTGCCGTTTGGGAATCACACAGATCCTTGTTCGTGTCGAATGTAAATTCAACGAAAGTGAACCCTGTCGAAATGATCAAACTCACAGCCTATTCGAACAGAACCGAAATGGATTAGTGTGAACGCAACGTTTAGTAACGAGAAACACCAACTGCGGGGGAGCCAGGGAACCGAGGAGGAAATACGAACCGAACCGATTCGGCCTTGCCCCCGAACCTTATCAAATAACTTTGTACATTGGATCCGAAAGTCGACACGTCACTTTGGATGTAGGCACTCTCTAGGCGGGCGTCGGCCCCCGTGCGGCGGCTCTATGAGATCAGTGGAACTGGCCAGCGGCCGTGGCGACCCAAGCGCCGCCAGGATTACGTTAGGTACGAGGAGAACGTCTGGTTGTCCAGTCCCGTCGCCCAGTCGTTGCCGACGCCGATCTTGCTGAGCATGTCTGATACATCCGGCGTGCACGAGAACTCGAAGTGGGAGCCGGAGGAAGAGGAGGCGGTCTCGAAGGACTCTATGTCAGTCGTTAGCGCGTCTAGGTCGACCTCGCAGTCGGCGGGCAGCGGGAGCAGGTCCGTGATTGAGTAGAGGTCTGTCAAATCGGCCTGATCGCGACGCGTGCTGTCGTCGTAGAAGCACGCCGACTCGGGGGAGTCTGGGGAGCCGGCAGGGGAAGCTGGCAGAGGCGGCGGCGCCGGGGTCTCTACAGGAACGCTGGGGGCGCTGACAGCAGGTCGGGTTCTCCGCCTGGATACGCCCCTATTGTTGTTCGAGTCGGCGCGTTGCTTGCGACGTTGCTTGGTCACTGCGCCGGTCCTCTGCGCCGGCTTGCTAGTCTTCTTGCGCGGTCGGTATTTATAGTCTGGGTACTCGCGCATGTGCAGTTGCCTCAGCCTCTCCGCCTCGTCGATGAACGGCTGCCGTGCCTCGTCGTTCAGCGTCTTCCACACGCGGCCCAGGTTCTTAGAGATCTCGGCGTTGTGCATATCTGGTGTCTGCTCGCATATTTTCCTGCGCTCGATCTGTGACCACACCATGAACGCGTTCATTGGCCGCTTGATGTGGTTTGGATTGTTCTTCTTTGTCTGCGGGCAAGAGAAAACAGCACCGGTTAGTCGGTTCTAGGGTACTATAATGTTTATATTAAAAATTGTAGGCTGCTCGGACCCGAAAATCAGCGTTATCAGTTAAACTGTGGCGATTGTAATTATTATTTCAGGCATGTCCGATCCAACGAGCTCGGGCGGAGAGCAGTCGCTACAGATTAGTATGCATGACGTTGCACCATTAAGTCCGCGTCCTTACTATTAATGCTATTGTTATCATAGGAATTATTATTGTTATTGCAAATGAGTCTAAATAGTAATCTATTCTATAGTGTTGGATGCAAAAACTTTAGCAACAAACGCGTAATGGTGTGATTGATAATTCGTTACGTTCTCTATCGGATGGAGAGGTGCGCGACCCAATTTCGTTTCTATTTCAAACGAACCGACGCGATGTGCAACCACCGCACAACACTCAACTTGAGCACACTCGGCCCGACGACCGCTTCCGTATCAAGTGCGCGTAGTAAACATTGAGGAACGAGGATATCAAAGGACGGAGGAAGTTATTATCAAATCGTGTAGGAAGTGCTGAGGACGCGTGTGCAAGGGTATACGACTTATTTAACGTTAGAAACATCGTTGGCGGTGTTAGTGTAGTTTTCAGAATTTTTTACCGCAATATACAACTGAGGACTGAAAATACTGTCGTACCAAGCGGACTCTACAATAGTGGAGTCCTAGCACTATAAGATATAATCCATAAGACCACCACATAAGCGAATCCTTTACTTGTATTATTCAAATCTATCTTTCGCTAAATCCATTCCGTTGCTCCCGCTAAAATCGAGGGAGAGAGAAAAAAACACCCGCACGCTCACTTGCCTTTATATTTTTTTGCCGTACGTCTTATTTATATTCAGGACAAAAAAAGGGTTTGCCGGTTGGCGACTAAATCAAGTTCGGTACGCCCACACGCCCGCAAGGTGAACCGAATAGAGGTAGACGGTTTTTTGCTTCGGCCGTGCGTCGCCGAGTCGCCGATGCAAAACGTAGATAAGGCTCACTTTTGATAAGGTAAATATTTCATTTATTATTTTTGTAAAATATAGATTGTTGTTGCGCTAGTAAGTAGTAGTTTAACTGTATTTGTCTAAAGTATTAAACACTTCCATTATTAGGCAAAGTCAAAGTCAAAGTCAAAAATTTTTTATTCAAAATTGGATTGGTTTACAATCTCTTTTTGACGTCAACAGATATAACCTTTACCACCTGTTCGGAAA
>DWGO01001110.1:0-10263 GCA_018247635.1 Eurytides dolicaon deicoon | reverse complement strand
GTAATTTATTTTTATTTCAATAAATAGTAAAAAATAATGTAAAATAAATTCAAATAAATTATTAATAAATTTAAGTAAACTAACAACAAAAAATAACTTTAAAAATAGACAGGAAGAATGGAATTTTTAGATAACTAACGTTTAAACTCGAACCTGATTCGTTATGCACATTAAAATTGCCCGATAAAAATGAACACGGAATAACATGAGTATTAATGTATCACATTTATGATAATCATGGCCATTTATAATCATTATACCGATCGCCAATTCTGTGCCGTTGTGAAAAAAATCAATGGAAATAAATGATGTTAATGATGCAAGTGAGCGTAAAACTAAAATCACAAGGTGAATATTTTAGAATAGAATTTTAGAAGGCCTTGGCGTACGTATGTACTATATAATTATTTATTGTGTTTTATTCTATAATGCAAATCTTTTATAATGAAATCATTAAGTGTATTTGAATAAATGCTTGCCTATCCTACCTAGGATATGCAACGATTTTCGATGATCGGATTAACTTACGGATTAATCATCATTACAGTGGATTTCTTCAAATTCTATGAAAAAAATATTGTCTACTGTGGAATCTAGATAAGAAATTATGCCAAGAATATTAGGCATTATATAAAGTGTCAATTATTGTCCACTTTTATTTGTGGTGATATATTTGAAGAGGAATTTTACATTGAAATTTATTTTGTCGGCTTAAATTTACTTTAACTACTGTATAAAACTGCGTAAATCCAATTTAACTTTAAACAAATATACTTTCGAATAAAATAGAGATTGTAGTTCTATTGGTCGCTATCTTGATACTTGACGTTGCGGCGCGGTGAAGCAAAAATAGGTCATTTTGATTAAGAACGGTTTGTACAGAAATAGAAGTCAATTGTCTTGTTGCTATGATAGGGTTGGCCTAGCCGTGCGATGACTAGTGTGGGTCAAAACCCACACTAGTCAAAGACGGATCAGGCGAATCTCGAATATGTTTTATACAAATATAAAACATATTCGAGAAAGATTCATAATTGAGGTTATTTCTTTTTTCTTTTTACTAGATGTAATGACCAGACAAATCGTGCGCCTGATGGTACGTATCACGTCTGCTTATAACAACACAGTATCACACAGAACGTGTTTGTCTTTGCGCTCGTTACCCAGAAATATAAAAAGATCTATCTCTTTGCCCAGTATTTATACTGAATATGCTGACAACATTGCCCAAACCAAAACACAAAAGCGGTTACAGACTTCTGTATAGTATAACTGGCAATGCAGTGTTATCACCCCAGATTGATTCTGCAAGAGTCCTGCGAGGACTTCAATGCCAGTATTCATTTATTTAAATACTTGGAGTATAATACGAGTATGTGCTTCAAGTGGTCGTCAATATTTGATATTCCATCATCTTGAATTATATAAACACTGCCTGTCAGGAGCTATCTAGTATGTGCTAAAGTGTGCATTCATATGTGAAATTATTTATCTGTATTTACATTTCAACCGAGCCGGTTAATCAAAATACAAACTCTCTCATAAATCAAAACACTTACGTACCATAATCCCTACTTGTTACATAAACATATCTGTTTTGTCAATTCAAGTGAACCTGTTCCGTCCACACTGACGTGACTTCCTTAAATGAATTCGAATAATGAAAAACTATTGGTACTTGTGTTTTACAAGTCACATATTTGATTCTTCTAAATATATATAAAATATCAATCCTAAGGCACCCACCCTTAAATATGAAATAAAATATGTAGAAATCTATTCATATTTCTTACACCCAGAACAGCTTTTTTACGTTAAATTAACCAATTTTAAAAAAATATTAGTATTATAATGAGGTGTATGTTTGTTAGTCGCCGTGAGGAAATGACGACACTTCAGCCTTCTTATCGCGACATTAAACGTTTTAAGAACTTACAAGGATGTTCTAGTGCGCTTGACGACAGATAACAAAAATATTCTTTATCTGAAAATTTAGTTATTGAGGCTAAATATCGTTGTCACACTGTAATTTTTGGTAAAAAAATTATACATACATATATACTAATGTATTTAAACCCGTTATTAAATAGTTTTGTGCCTTTTGTGAAAATAAGTTATTATTACTTTTAGAATAATAGTATTCGAAGGTTACATTTCCTTGCTATTTCGGTTATAATTTAACCTAGCTCACAGAAAATATTAAAACTATTTTATTTAAAAATAATTCACCAATTACAAATCTAAACATCATATTATGACGATCAGAAGATGGAACGAATGATATTAAAATAAACTTAGGTAAAGTTATTAAAATAAATTTGCGGTATAATTTTGGTCAACCGTTCGGTTTTTATTGCTGTTTTAACAATCGAAAGCGAATTTTCCACCATTAAAAGGAAGCGGAATTTACAAGCCATGGATAAAGTGTAATTATTTATTTCGGGCTTACAGGAAACAACTTATTAAGGGCACTCCAGTAATTAATTAAAGCGATGCTGTCGTAATGATCACATCCTGGAGGCGACTTTGGTAGCGTTGGAGATGAGGAAACTAGGATAATTAGCACGTAATAACGAAAAAACATCTCTCCGGGATTTAAAAGAAACGGCTTTCCAAAATGGCCGACTTTCATCATTTTCCTCATTTCTTCTTTTGTTAGAGTTTTATTTAAAAGTCCTCGTTTCCGTCAACGAATTCTTCATAGTTATAGAATTTAAGCAAATTCAAACATATTATAATGTTAAATTAAGTTCGAAGTGTATTTTGAAGTCACCATATGTTGATTAAACAGATGAAATTAGTGATTAATGTAAAATACCTTTACAAAGATGTGATCATCTCTAATATATTAGATTTTACTTTCCTTCAGTTATGAAGAGTTTTACCGCACTATTTATATTACTGTGCACGTTCATTCGATTTGTGAGAGCTTTGTTGCAGATTTGTGGAGGATAACGGATGAGACTAATGCACTGTTTACACTTAAACGTGCTAGCTACACACAAAAGGCTGCCCTACCAACTGAGCATAATCCCAGGGTTATTCTGAGTTTCATGTAAGTTTTCGTCGTTACTCAGTTATCCGCGCAATCTCCAAAACCAACCTGTATTGAAGTGTCGGTGTTGAAATTATACTCATTGATTCTTCCCCCTTTTCTGATCGGACAATAAGAAGTTCAGCGGAAATCTATTCTTTCCTGAACCAACATACCTAGCCATTTGCTTCGTTAGATAATTGCTGATTAGCAAAGAAGTGATCTGGCTGTTATGAAAACAAGCTTATCCAAGATTTTATTGGGATAGTGCACTGTCTATCTTCACCTGAATTGTCATTACCAGGACTGTATGACCTGTCACAAATTATCGTGAACAACCAATTGACAAATAATATCGAAATCGGGGCACAAGTCAACAAAACAAGACGTAATCCTATATGAAAATGTGAGTCGAAATTTCATCATTCGATGGAAGGAAAAACACTAAAACGTTTATAAATAATTCTTTAATAGATATCGAGATGTTTTTCTCAAATCCAAAATAAGAGTTCGCCTAGCGTCGCGCGTAGGTTGTTATTTAGTTGTTTGAGTCGAAATCAAATACACACGAAAACAAGGTCAGGTCGAATGCCGCACTTTTGTAACGTCAACAGATTATATAGAGATTTGCCCGACGGGGGGCGAATAGAAAAATAAAAGTTGGCTGTGTCGAATTGGTTGTTTATTTAGAAAATGCATACCCGTTTCTAACGCAAAGTAGTCAGCTTTTTTTTCCACTACTTTCTGAAAATATGAAAACACGAACACGCACGTCACATCGCAAAAGTTTATGCTTTATCTAAGGATGGAATCAACAACATAACGTACGCGCACGCGGCAGTTAATGTGTGACAAATGAACCTATAACGCCATCCGTTGTTACTAATGCCATCAGAATATAAATATTTTATATATCTTGTGAAATAAATTTACATTGTTAACATAAAACTATTTAATCGAATATTTAGCTTTTGTTTCTAATATTGAAAAAATTGTGAATTTATCTTAAATGAGCGCTGCGTTGTGTCAAGCAAAAGCGCAAGTTTTTTAAATGGTAGGACTTGCAGAGTCCGACTAGGGCGGTACCACTGCATTACTGTGTTCCGGAAGGGCGATGATGCCAGTTTAATTACAAGGCAAAGAGATAGACTATCTAATATCTCTGGGCCAAGCACACTGTGTGATAATTTGTTGTTATGGGCAGGCGTGGGGCTTATAATCAGAAAGAAAAAGAAGTATTTATAGAATACAGATACAACGTTACAGTTCAATTTGTTCATACAAATTGTCTCACTCAAATTTGTTTCTAGAAATGTGGCCAGTACGAATTTTGTGAGCTGGTAGCATAATTTTTTTTTCAAATGGGTACTAGTACACGACAATGAACGTAAGGAGGCTCACACTGAAGTTTCTTATACCATACACTTCCCGAAGTTTTGACACTTTATTAAGTCTGTGATCACGGAACAGATCACGGGCGAAAATCTCGTATATTAATTTCGACAATATGTAGCATTTATAAAAATATAAAAAATCAATATTGCTTAACATTTCTTTTTCGAAATAAGACTATTGCAAACATAAATTTATTGAAGGAAATTCATATTTCATACGAAAACGAGAGCGGAAACACGCTAAATCAAAATCGTGTTGTATATGAAAAAAAATCCACTTTCTTTATACCTACGATTTATTACGATCGCCGCCGGGAATGAAACTGTATCAAAGCCCATGGGAACAACGTAAGCGACGAGTTGGATCCACGCCAGCCGCTGTCAACGTACATCATTTTTTTTTATTTTCCCGCCAACAACCCATTTTATTTCGGTTGTAATTGGACCGATTGGAATCGAGTTTATTATATCCACGCTCCGGACGAAGAAATAATGTTTAAAACGTCTCGCATCCTAGCAGAAAAGGTTTAATAAGTTGAATAGGGAATGGATAGTAATGCTTTATTTAGATTAAATGAAACGGGGTATAAGTTAATTTTGTTAAGTGGTAGGACAGGACACCTTTGCAAAGTCCCCTTGGAGCAGTATCACTGCGTTGTCAGTTATACTACCGTTAAGCAAGTGTAAAAATACTATTGTATTCCAGTTAGAAGGTCAATGTTGCTAGCAATATTACCAAAATTTTCATTTTTAAAAAAGTACCTGTTGAGTTTCCTGCCGGCTCTTCTCAACAGAGCCGTATTACGAGCCGGTGGTAGATTTTTTTCGGACTGAAATTTTTTACACTGTCATTTAAAAATGTGACGAATCGAAAGTACTTGTAGCCTATTTGAATAAAGATTTTTTTTATTTGAATTTCCTTTTATTCTTGGACCTACAGATAGTCGTAATCCTATATATCTAGGTAATGGGAGCAGCGCAGAGCCAAGCACATTCTGAGTGACCTGCATGTTATTAAGGGCGTGTTGCTTACCGTAAAACACACGACTAATAATACTAACGTGTACATCTTAGTGGTCACAAATTATACAGGGTTAATTGTAGTTAGCGCATCACCTCTTGCAGCCAACTGTATATACAGCTTACATATATATACTATATACATATATAATCGATCACAGGGTGATCAGGCTTACACCAGTCCTAGTACAGGTGTAGACCTGCATTTAAAAATACGTTGACGGTGTTTAATATATGGAAATATAAAGAAAGTAACTCAGAAATACTTGTAAGAGTACTATTTATTAAAAAAAATATCATATTTAACATGTAACAAAAAAACTTATAACATAAGTTAATTAACGTTTTTGAGTTATTTAACATATTTAGGTGTATGAAGTATGAAATATATTTGTATCGGTGAAACAAGAATGGGAAATTGTTGTTGATTTGTGCTAAATATGTAAAGAAATAGTCATTGGTATGAAACAAAACCGTTATTTTGGAATAATCTAGTAATCTTTTTAGACCGTTTTGGACCTATGATTTAAAATATTTTATTAAATACCTTTAGCATAATACATTGCTAAGTAATTTTATAACATTATTTGTTTAATATTCATTTGTATAATACAGTAATAGTTTTATACCAGTATTCATGTATGGAATATTTAATATTACATGGCGAACTATTTCAAACGCTAATTTCTATAACTTATATGCAAAAATATTAAAGTCCTATATACAATAAATATATTATTTACATTAAAGCATTAAAAATTAACAGCCCTTTAGTTGGACAGGTCTATTGGTAACAAAAAATCTTATGTTAAAGTTAAAGCAGCTTTTTCTTATTTTCCGTAATAACCATAGGGGCCAATCATACCGGTAGGGCCTCCAGGGCCGACTAAAATTGGCCGTCTGGATCCTCGGCCTGAAAGACCATAGCCAGGACCAATTATACCAGTCGGGCCTCCAGGTCCAACTAAGACTGGCCTTCGAGGCCCTATAATTCCGGTAGGGCCTCCTGGGCCCACGAGGATCGGTCGCTGATTAAATCCAGGTCCAATTATTCCAGTTGGGCCTTCAGGACCAACGAGTACCGGTCTTTGAGCAGTTTCGCTTGGGCTTTCTTCTTCCGGCTCTCTGTAAGATCCGAGACCAGGTCCATAATTCGGTCCGATATTACCTGTTGGCCCTTCGGGGCCGACGAGCACTGGTTTACCGTTATAGTTGTCATTTGGTCTTATATTAGGGCCGATTATTCCCGTAGGTCCACCCGGGCCTACTAAGACCGAAGGCTTCTGAGGTCCGATCACTCCAGTTGGTCCATCTGGCCCAACAAGTACGGGCCTGCCATTATAATTGTCACCCGGTCTTGCATTTGGCCCAATCAAACCCGTAGGGCCGCCTGGACCCACAAGAACTGATGGTTTATTCGGTCCTATCACCCCGGTAGGGCCATCGGGGCCCAAAAGTATGGGCCTATCATTATAGTTGCTACTATCTGCGCCATCGTACGTATTTCCGTTTGGTTCAAAACCAGTAAATCCGGGCTTTTTTAAAGGTCCTATAATTCCAGTGGGACCGTTGGGTCCGACTAGAACTGGCGGGGCCTTTGATTGTAGCGCAGGGCCAAATATACTTTTGGGACCTTGTGGGCCAACGAGAATGCCAGACAGCGGGGCGCGTGAAGGACCTAGACCGGCGACCATCGCCGACTCTTGCGCATGACCTGGACCGAACTGGCCGCTCATAAGCGTGTCCGGGGGTGCCGGGAAAGGCCCTCCAGTAGGCCCCTGTCCGGGAAGCAGCAGCGGGTGTTCATCCGTTAAGTCGTTGAAATACTCTGTTGGTGAAATCAATAATAACATATTAAATGTCAACAAGAGCACTTTACGCATAGCGTACATAACACATTTTGATAAGTGGAAGGACACTTGCATACTCCAACTGGCGACACTGCATTGCCAGTTATTCTGCCGACAAGCAGTACTGTGTTCCGGTTTGAAGGGCCATCATAATTACTAGGCAAAGAGATAGATCATTTTATATCTCTAAGTGTAGTGCGCAGCACAGAGCCAAGCACGCTCTATGTGGTACTGTGTTGTTATAGGCAAGCGGAAGATTACGAGTACCATCAGGCGCACGACGTGCTCGTCTCACAATTTAAATGTGGATTTAATTAATGTACACTATGAACTGAATAATAACCACATTATATTAGTTATACTGTGCAACCTCGATATAACTAAACGCTAGGGAACAAGTAAATATTCGTTATATCAAGTAATTCGTTGAACTGTAGTAAGGTTTGTCTTTAATTGGTTATAAAGAGGTAAAAATAGTTTTATTCAACTCAACATTACGTACTGATCTGGTAATAACGAACAACTTCTACTTATAAATGATAACACGTTTTTATCAAATTACTCTGTATTTTCTATTTAAAAACAATTGCGTAGGTAACATATTTTCCCCCTTAGATTAATAATCAAAATTGAATGCAGTAAAATCCGTAAGGTATCAAGGTGGGTTTGTACATTATGTAGGTAATTTAATGTTATTTTCAAAGCTACGCACAACAAAATGTGGGTGGGAACGTTATATAGAGATTTTGAGTTAAGAAGATTCGTTAATTAGAGGTATTTATATATTTTTTTGATAGTTGAGAATTCGTTATAAGAGGTTGGTCTGAAAAAAAAATCGTAATATAATAGCAAAATGCAAGGGGATTACAAAAAATTTGTTAAATCTTGGGAGTCGTTATATTAAACTAGTGCACTGTAGTAAGTTGGTTTCAGCCACTTGTCAACGCCATCTAGCGGTGGCTTGAAAGAGATCGGTTTAATGTTTCTGCCTCTACACCTGATCTCTCTTCGGTCGTATCGGGAATCCGTCCCATCGGGCTATGAGAGTAAAAGAAGAGTGTTCGCGCCTGTATCGGCGCAAACGTTTGTGCACTATAATATATACCATGCAGTTGTCTTCTGTTGTTTTAAGTGGTAGGACACTTGCCGAGTCCGACTGGGGCGGTACCGCTACATTGCCATATATTCTGCCGCCTAGCAGTAGTGTGTAAGCACTACTGTGTTCCGGTTTAAAGGGCAATGATACCAGTGAAATTACAGGGCAGAGAGATAGAGATCTTATATTTCTGGGTGACGAGCGTAGCACAGAGCTAAGCATGCTATGTGTAATAATGTGTTTTATGGGCAGGCGTGAAGCTTACCATCAGGCGCATGACTTGTTCGTCTTGTCGCTTTATTCTGTAAATAAAAGATAAGACGCCATAGCTGAAATCGGTCGGAAGGACATCACATCATCGCCAGTTCTTGAGACATCTACCTAAACATTAGGACAGTACATAGGTTTGCCGGATCAGCTATACTTTTTTTTACGAGATAAATTGACGAGACGAGCAAATCGTGCGCCTGATGGTAAGCGTCACGCCTGCCCATAATAACACAGCACCTAACATAGAGAGTTAGCTCTGCGCTGCGCTCGTCACCCAGAGATATTAGATGGTTTATCTCTTTGCCCTGTAATTTCTCTGGCATCATTGCCCTTCAAACCGGAACACAGTAGTGCTTACACACAACTGCTTGTCGGTAGAATATCCGGTAATGCAGTGGTACCGACCCAGTCGGACTCTGCAAGAGTCCTGCCACTTGTAAATAGTCTTTCACACAAAAACCGGATCTTCGAAAACAGATATCCGTTCGTACTATCTTTTGTGAGTAAATGTTTGGGCGACAGTTTAAGTGTCGAAGCCGGCGGCAATGTGGGGGCATTTTAAAAAATTCTATTTTCGTGCAATTCTTTATAATTTAAAAGGAATTCGCCATCTGCCCGAGGTGCGTTTTGCTAAAGGCGTGAAGAGATAACGCGCTATTTACGTAAAGTGAACGATGGTACCGTCTACTGTCACAAAATTTAAATACGGCATCTTTTAAATATTACTATAGTGTAGTAAGAATGTCGATGTTGCCACATTTTAAGTGAATCTACAATGTATAAATTGAACTTTGTATGGGTTCTTATCATAATTACAAGGGAGTATTGAAGTATCGATTAGAATTAAAATAAATAATTTCTTTTTTTTTGTGATAATTTATTTTCCTTCTATGGAAAAAAATCTAAACGCAATGAACTCCGTATATTTGTAACTTGTATATTTCTTAAGTTATTAACAAATTTCCTTTACGTTTATGGCAGAACTTATGCTCTTATTGGCGAAATATTGCTTGGCTAGGCCCTTTAACTACCTAACAATAGTACATTTCTGTGCCCAGTAATGTCAATAATGCTGTTAATGTTGTCCTTCAAACCGGAACACAGTAAGACTCGGTAAAACTGGCAAATGCTGTGGTACTTCATCCAGGCGGTCTCTGCACGTTCTACAATTGAGATCCGAAGGTTTTTTTTAATTAAAAAAACCGTCTAGCAAAAATGAATACGTTGCTATGTTGAGTCGTTTCATTGACGGTAAACTTGAAAATGAACTTTAATGCAGGAGTATAAGGTGTGTTTTAGCGTGACATGTGACGTACGACGCTAGGGTTTTCTCGCTAGCAAGTGAAAGGTTGACGTGAAAACAAAGTTTCCGGGTGAAAACTCGTTGAGACTTGCGTATAAATTTTATTACCATCATTGCTTTCTAAGTGGTGGGACTCTTGCAGAGTCCGTCCGGGTGGTACCGCTGCATGGTCAGATATTCTGCCGCCAAGCAGTAGTGTGTAAGCACTACTGTGTTACGGTTTAAAGGGCAATTATGCCAATGCAATTACGGGGCAAAGAGATAGACTCTCTGGGGACGAGCGCAGTGTTGTACTG
>DWGO01001109.1:0-10263 GCA_018247635.1 Eurytides dolicaon deicoon | reverse complement strand
TAGATTATAAACTATATTAACATGTCAAACAATGTCATAGATTATAAAATATATAAACGATGTCATGTCGCCACACCTATATCTTTGAGCGCAGATCACGGATGTCTCGATTACCACCAGGCAAAAATTGGTCAATGTTTTCTAATTATTCTATTCTGTTGATTTATAAGGAAAGCTCCATTATATTTGAGCTCAATTGTAATAAAGCATAACAATCCTGGTCAACATAAGATTCATACTCATTGTGTTTGATTAATTTTATGTATGTTATAACTTTATGTTGGTTTTTTTAAATCTTACAAGCAAAAAATCATTTTCGGGCGGAATTAATTATCAGTGGGAATTTGGGGCACTTAATAAAGAAATTCGATATGTGTTTAGTAGAAACGAAAAAGTCTAAAAAGCATGACAGGGTCTATTCCGCAAGGACATTCAATTACAAATGGGAACATTTAATTTGTAAAAATATTGCATTTGATTGATAATATGATTGGTTATTTAAATGCTTTATTAAAATGACGATAAATGATTAAACGTGTTTTTCTCTTTAATTTAAAAGCTGAAAAGCCTTAATCTAAATCAAGAATAAATAAATGTTGACTATCTTAAAAGAAAAATACGAAGTCATTTCCAATCAAACAACTGTAATTTTAAAAACACATAATTTTAAAGCGAAGTTTTTAATAAAATTACTACTCGACGTAAATAAAAAAATGTGTATTGTGGTAAAGTGACATAATTGTACATGTCTGACAGGAGCTACAGCTAGGCTTATACAATGTAAATGTGGATTAGATTATTAACACCTGGCGTACCTTAATTAAGTCTCAGACCTCATGGTGACTGCTCTACAGCGGTCCAAAAATATCGATTCACGACGAATCCAGCATGTCGGCCGCCCTCTAGGGCAGACGGCTCCTCTCGCTCTATGTACACATAGAACACAACACGTCAAGCGAGATATCAAAACGGTTTCCCGCCACTAGTTTTTAACACTTGTATTAACACCTTTTTAAAAAGTCCTTAAAATTATGATAAGAATGTCTATATCATTACTATATTAATAAACTTCAATATATATGCCTCAGGATATGGATTAAAAACAGACTAAAAGTTTCATTATTTTAATAATTTTGTTACGGATTAAACATCCATCCCCTGCGCTTGCTCGACATTGACTGAGTTTCCTACATTTTCCCGGCGCAAGCCTTCACCCCTTGTAATCGAGCACGTTCGCAAAGATATAACATTAGCTATTATATATAACTTATTTGGATTCCTTCAAACGTGTTTTTTGAAGTTTATATAAAAGCAGTAATTGTTATTTGTAATCTAAAAACAGAAATTATTGTAGAAAATTAAATAATTTAAAACTACTTAATGACATACAAATAATCTTTGGTATGAGATTTAAAAAATAGTGTCGAATGAGGAACACAAATAAAAATTTTGCTGAAGTATAAATGATCCCTCAAGTTTAATTCATAAAATAATAAAATACCGAATTCCAAAAGATAATGATTATTTTTTAAAAATTGTAGTCTAGTGATTGAAGGTAATTAAATATTTATTTTGGTCGATTTCTTATAGATGCAAGCACCAACTATATTTATTTGAATAAGTTAAGATTTAATTATTAATTTCAATATGGCAGGTCATAGACAATAAACCTAACGACAAAAGAATTTGATATAGTACAGCACTACTCTAACAATTAAGTTAATCATGTTTTGAGTTGTTTTCAATTGTCAAATATAAAAAAATATAAGTAAATGACGCTTTAATACAAGTGACAAATGACAACGGTTTGTTATAACATTATAAAAGTGCCTTTATTTTAAATTTATACACAATGGCACAAGCTGAAGACACAGAACTACGTGACTTAGTAGTCGAAGCATTGGAGAAAAACGGATCACTTGCAAAAATACGAGCATTGCTAAGAGCAAATATTTTTTTGGTTTTTGAAGATGATTGCGAAAACATTAAACAAAATGTTAATTTAGACAACATATTAAAGCTACCTGAAGGTGCATTTTGTCTATCCCTGGTTCACGACTTTCTGGAATTTTGTAATCTCAAAAACACGTTATTTGTTTATATGTCAGAATCACGGCAAGGTAAAGAATATCCTTACGAAGGCCATAGCTCACTGCTCGAAAAACTTAAACTCACAAAACAAAACAATGATAAAGAGCCTGTTTTAGTCACGCTCGTAAAAAATGTTATACAACATTTGAAATATGGTCATATTGAGAAAAACGGGAAAAATAATGGAAGCAATTACAAAGACGAACAAAACAGTACATATATTGTCCACGAAGACTCAGCAAGCAGTGTAAGTCATTCTAACTCTGATAATTCCTCGGATGAAAAAAATAAATTGCATCTTAGATTACAACTCGATAATTCAGACACAGACACATCAAGTGACTCAACAAGAGGTAAAACAAGTTCAGAGTATGTACCAAGTGATCATATTCTTCAACCAACAATTCAAATCTCCAGTAATAATGGTTTTCAAGAATATAAGAATAATGAAAACTTACAAAAATCTACTAGTAGTGATTATTTAGCTCCAGACAAAAGTAAGAATTACAGCAATAGTGATTCAACTTCTTATAATGATATAAAACCAATTAGTCCCTTGAATAAAACCCTTGCTTCAAATACACCTAACTGGGACGAGATAAACAATGCTGATTTTATTAACATAGCACATTCCAAAACTGAAACACCAGCAACATCAAAATTTAATACCACAACTGCTATTGATAAAAATCATGATAGCATAATTAAAAATGACAAACAAAAGTCAGAAATGTCAGAAAATTCTTTGACAGAGTATAGTTTAGATTTTACTTCCCTTGCTTCAGCCAAAAAAGAATCAAATGCTGCAGACTTAAAGTCCTCTGAATCAGGCCATAGTAAGGTTGTAGAAAATGATTCCTATAAAATGTATGCTCAAGAAAATTTAAATGAAAAATCAAAAAGTTCTCTATCCATTTCTGATGCCACAGACATTATGAGTTATATAAGCAGTCCTTTACAGCAAAAGTATATTGAGAGAAATGTGTCACAAAACAACCAGTCTAAATCCATATCAAATAATTCAAGAATGAACTCTCATGAAAACAGTAAATTGTTAGACGATGATTCTGGTGAATTTTCAGATTCACCAATTCCATCCCTTTCTAATCTTAGTTTGGATATTCATAGTGATTAAAGTGAGCAAAATTCTGAAAGTGACGCCGACCATAGACATATAGTTTAAATAATTCAATAATATTTAATTTATGTGAATATATACATCACTTTGTTTGGACTTAAAATTAAATTCATAACTTCTATCCAATATTAGATTTATTATCATATACATCAATGTATGTTAATATTAATTTTTACTTGTATTTGCAAATACAATTTTAATAATAACACATTTGTTTTTAAGCTTAAAGACACGAAATGCCTTATATGGTTCAGTTCCTCAACTAATTGTTGTGATGCTAGAGATCAATGAAAGTTAACTACTAGGTATTCATATTTTTCTCAATTATGCTCAATGTATTATTTGATTGCTTGTGAAATTTTGTGAATTTTATACAGCCTTAAAATTTGTACTTATTTCTCATATTTTAGGAAGGTGAGTTAACATAATACTTGTAAGTGGACACTTCTGTTTATTTATAACTTTATATTTATTATAAGCAATAATGATGAATGTTCAAAAATTAACATAATATGGTTGTGCCTTATTTAGCAGAAGATTGACAGAATCATAGGTTCCTTTTTAATATTTCAGTCAATAATGATTCTAGTCCTTCGTAAAATATAACTTGTGCCGTCCAAATTTCTTCAATGTCACTTGTAGTTCTGATGTAAATTTTTTTTACACTGGCAAAGCAATAAATTATGAATAAATGATTAGCTTAAGAACTCTTTTTGTACTGTGTATATGTTATATTTATTTATAAAAAAATATTATTGCTACTATCCTAAGTATTATAATGTTTATAAAAAATAAAGATTAAATAGTCCATTTCATTTTTTATCAATCAACATTAAACCAAATTATGTATGTAGCAATGACAAATATATTTAACAATAGATATGTATCAGATATACTTACCCTGAGGGTAAGCAATGTAAAATTAACATTGAAATAATTTTGTTAGAAATGCAATTTTTTCACTAAATTCAATGTAGTTTCTGTTTTAGCCTCATTTAGAAAAACATTGTTTCAGAAGGTTAATATTGATCATTATTTTAGTAAAAATTTTATAAACCTATGTTTGTATATTATTTATAACTTGATGAAACTAGCCTGGCCACTGGTCACCACTGCCCAGTCAATATTTTGTCTTGTTTTAAGGCAATACAAAATAAGTTGTTTTTTACAATAAAAATTATACTATACGGAATTCATGGCTTTTGATTTTTCTGGTTTAATCTCTGCACATGTAATTTAAATACCGATTTGAATAACAAATTTGTACTGTCCAAGAACTATTATATCTTGTATAACGCGTTAGTTCAAGCATGGATATTTTAAATGTCATATAACTAGATCTGTAAGTTAATAAGCTTTAATCATTTAAGTATTTATTATACATATTATCATTTTTTTATATTTTGTTTCTTTGGGCAGCGGTGAAGTTTTGCACCCACATTTTCCACCTATTTCTGTTAAAAAAACATAAGACAATCATATCACCGACGACAAAACAAATTTTCATCTGTAGTTACTTTTTTTACGAGATAAAGTTGACGAAACGAGCAAGTCGTGCGCCTGATGGTAAGCGTCACGCCTGCGCATAATAACACAGTACCATTAGTTGGTCTATCTCTGCCCTGTAATTTAACTGTCATCATTGCACGTCAAACTGGAACACAACAGTGATTACGCACTACTGCTTGGCGGTAGAATATTTGACAATGCAGTGGTACCTGCCCCAGTCGGACTCTGCAAGAGTCTACACTTTTTTGTACAGTTGCATTATTTTATTATTATTTTATACATTAGATTTTAACAGTATCGTGTTTTAAGGTTTTATTAAAATACAGATATATATGTAATCAATGTTTATTTTCACAATATTTGTAAAGCATAGATTGTAGATATCACGTTTCAGTTATGCACACAAGTCAATCCATACCGAACACTGTAATGTTACATGTTTCTATACAAAAGTAACGCTATACTGTTTATGGCATAATAGCGGTTAGTGTAATCACATAGAAAAAGAATTATATTAAACATTTTTATTTACACCTTAATATTTTTATTAGGTACATGAGTTTTTAATATGAAAATGGTATAAAAATTACACTTTCATAATAATATTATTTTACATAAATCGTCGTAGTAATACAAACGCGGTCCGCTATCCTATTTCTGAAAAAATATAACAATAGTAAAAGCGACAATAATCCATACAAATGTCAACAGCCCTATACATACTGTCAGGAATATTTCGTAAAAAACGGAGAACATCGCTTGAGGCACTGCAGTAGTGATTTCTATATTAACGGTCGCATCAATTGAATATTTTCAAATCGACTTTAAAAAAAATCACAACAATTGTCAACAGATACGGAAAGGTCTATCTCACGCTCACAATATTTGCCAAAGTCCACAAATATGCAGAGAAAAATCCTTTCGAAAGTAGAAAATGTGCTATCGAAATCTATACACGGCGTAAATAAAAACTTTTACCAACTTAAATATATTCTAGAAAATAAATATAAATATCGTACATATGGCAAATATTTGGCTTTATAAAGTTTAGTTTTTTTTTTAATTCAACAGTGACAGTAAATGCACACTAGCTTCATTTCGAAACAATATGTAACAAAAAAATCGAGAAATTTTGTAGGTAGCAACACTCACTACGTATTTATATTTAATCACTGAATCGTATAAAAGTCATAGATAAAATAAAATTAAAAAGAACAGTGTATTCACAGCGTCATTATTAAAGGTCGTTGCCCATAGAGCTGTCGTGTGTGAGATTCGAGTCCATACTCGCGTTGTCAGAATCTTGGCTTTGGTTACCGCTGTAGTTGGCTGCCTCTTGCAGTCGCATCAACATATTCAACTGAAACAATGGCACAATAAGTAATTTTATAAGTGGTACGACTCTTGCAGAGAACGACTGGGGTGATAATACCACTGCATTGCCAGATATTCTGCCGCTAAGTTGTATGTAAGCACTACTGTCTTCCGCTTTGAAGGGCAATGATGCCAGCGAAATTACAGGGCAAATAGATAGACCGTCTAATATCTCTGAGTGACGAGCGCAGCACAGAGCCAAGTACGCTCTGTATAGGACTGTGTCGTTATGGGTAGCATGACTTGCTCCTCTCGTCACTTATCTCGTAAAATAAAAACAAAGTCGTGCGCCTAATAGTAGGTGACACACTTGCCTATAACAACAGGACTTTACAGTATTTTGAACAGCACGAATTCAATAGTATTTAACATTGCACTGCGTTCGTAACATAGAGATAAAGGATGATATATCTCTGTCTCTGGGTGAGGAGCGCAACGTTTGAACTATGAACGTTTTGGCAAATTCTGGACTAACATGCAGCATGTTTTTAATAAGCCTACTATACCAAGTGATATTCAAAGTAAACTGTTGCAATATGTAAAAGAAAAATTGATGGCTTGACTTTGAAACCGACGAAATGTCATAGCGATATTATCATGCATTAATCAATAGACTTACTAGTGGGTCTTGATTGTTGTTCCTGTTCGCCTCTTGGTTCGCTTCTTCGATGCTCATTTCCTCCACCGTGATCGATCTTAGCGTCTGTAATGAAATAAAACAATAAAAACGGGTTCGTTTGTTAAGCCTGGTGGGGTACACGGACTTCATCGCGTCTTGTTTTAAATTTAAATTCTCAGCATTTCAAACGCTTTCGCTGTTCATGGTCACGCTGTAACTAATTAAACACCGGGAATTTAAAAAAATAAATTTAAACTCGAAATGGTAGGACTCTTTCAGAGTCTGACTGGTGCGGTACCATTGCATTGCCAGATATTCTGCCTTCAAACAGTAGTGACTAAGCACTGTGTTCCGATTTGAACAGTGTAATAACGGCAAATAGATAGACCATCTTATACACTGGGGGAGGAGCGCAGCAAGAAGGCACGAGAACCAAATACACTCTGTACGGTACTGTGTTGTTATGGGCAGGCGTGACGCTTACCATTGGGCGCACGACTTGCTCATTTCGTCACTTAATGTGGTAAAAAATAAATTTAAGCTTTAGTTTGTTTGATCTCACCCCTTGCCATATGATTAAATCTCGAATTATATACGAATATTATTGTAAGTGTGCAGACAATTAAGACCAATTTAGCTAGAATATAAAAAAATACCACGTGCATCACTAGTAATATTTTTAATTTAAAAAGTTTTAACATATTCATACGGGTTTTAAATATTTAAACACTCTGCGGGCGACGCCAGTCTAATTCGAATTCAGTACAGAAAATCTTGACGGGCGAGGTCAGTCATTTCCACCCAAGGGGTTAATAGTGATTTAAATGATACACTTATATGGTGTGGTAGTTTAGTGTCAGGGCGCTCGCTTTTAATATACTCGAGCAACCTGAGTTCATGGTAGTCTATGCCTTATACCTTCTTTACAGAGGCCTGTGCCCAGCAGTGGGATGTATATAGGCTGTTACTTACGTGGGAGTGATTGGGCTCTCTCCACGGGTACGATGACTTGACGTGCTGCAACGGATCGACGGCTGCATGTCTCCGCCGCCCATAGAGGGCGACACCTTCGCGGACCGCCTCGGACGCATACGGCACTATGCTGTAGTTCCACACGTCAGCGAACCACGCCTGTTGGAAAATACAATGATTTATTATTATTATTCATTTATTTATATATCCACCAACACAGCATCATAACAGCTTTAACTCAGGTAATGTTATTGAATATTTTAATAATGATAAAAATGTCAGCCCACTAGAAATGTAGTGGTAGAACTTTTCCAGATCATTGCACTAATTGTTGTTCTGCCAACGTAAAAACATTTTTTTTACGAGATAAAGTGACGAGACGATCAAATCGTGCGACTGATGCCAAGCGTTACGCTTGCCCATAACAACATAATACCGCTTACACTTGTCTTTGGGCTACGCTCGTCACCCAGAGATATAATATTGTCCATCTCTTTGCCCTATAATTATGCTGGCATCATTGCCCTTCAAACGGGAACACAGTAGTACTTATAAACTACTGCTAGATGGCAGGACATTTGACAATGTAGTGGTACTGCCTCAGTCGTCTCTGGAAGAGTCCTACCACTTATTTATATCACTGATATATTTTTATCATTGGCAGTAGTAGGACTCTTGCAGACCACTACACTGCCAGTTGTTCTACTACCAAGATATTTTCAACTACTGCTGTGATAGAACTCTTGCATACCACTACATTGCTAGTTTTGCGGCCAACAGCAATGTTATCACAAGTGTGTTCTGGTATTGTTTGGTAATGTTGTTTGGGTAATATTGGACACAGTAGTAGACCAACTTATACTTTTAAGTGACGAGCTCAGAGCCGAGCCAAGCAGTTTTGAACTTTGAACATTTGAAAATATTGTGTGGCTGTGTCTTATTGGGTTAACGTCGTTTACTTTCATAAAAAAAAAACTATCATTTAATCCGTACTAGTATTATAAATCTCAATGTTTGTCCGTCTTGAAATTGTACAAAGACTGGCATAGATCGAGAAGTCTGTGAGCACTAGTTTTCGTATTTATGCACTTCGTTCTTTTGACATTAATTTCTTGAGCGACTTTGCCATCGTCTTTTTTTACACGGCTTCAGCTTTAGGAAATATCACTGGCATAAATAATTTCAACCAGCCGCTGACCCAGTTTTGTGGTGTCAGCGACCATCAAGGCAATCGCCAACCTTAACTTTCAATTACCGCCATGATTTTACTAAGTCCCATCATCAAATTGAATACCTTTTCAATTACGAAGAAGAATAATTGAAAAATCAGAAACAAACAACGAAAGTAAGTTATGGCCATAGAAGAAATTCGCCCACCTGGCTAGCCTCCAAGTCCATGGGGCAGGCGAGGAACAGCCTTGGACCCACTGTGACGTCACTGGAAGAGTGCGCTTCCAGGAACGCGTTCAAGGTTGACCAGACCCCGGGCAACCACTCCAGTACCGCGGCTAGAGCAGGCTCGCGCCGACCCAGCCGCAATTCAAGCGAGAATAGCTTCCGTCGGAGATACCTTTACAAATGAAACAACATGACATGAGATTAAAAAAACTCGAAGGCAGAAGTGAAAACTTAAAACTGTATTTTGAATTTTTTAAACTGGTTGTAATATTAAAAATTGAAATTTTATAAGTTTTGAATTAAATTATTAACATTAATCTGATATTTACTTTAACAATTGTACATAGTGAACTAAATTTTCAACATTACTTTCAGTAATATATTAGTGTCATCAATAATTATAGAATACCTTAAACTTTGCTGACGTGAAACCATAAGATTTTTCCCTAGCAAACATTCTTTAAAGCGCCTATAGAAATTTTCACTTAAAAAATAAATTATGTATATTTTCTGCTGTTGGGCAGTGACTTCTAGAAAAGAATAAATAGATTCCTACTAAGTTTTATATAACAGTTCCATTTTCTACTAGTCACACATAGTTACTTAGGTGGTTCTGATAAGCTAATGTTGGTGCACAATGTTATATTGTAAATCAAATGTTGCGACTTCCTGACGCTACATCGCTGCTTACCAGTAAATTGAAGTCATGAGGATTGTAGTCAAACTCTAATCAGTGTCATCGTTATATTCGACTTGAAAAAATAGGCATATTAAATTCTACGTCAGCTTGACTTGATGAGTAATTAGTTTAATTAAAGAAACTAGTAAAGTAAATACCTTGCCAAGAATCCTTTCACTGGTTCCATGTGATTCGCTGTGAGCAGCCACCGGAAGTTGTGATGCAGCTGAAGGTTTGTTGTGTTGCAAGTTGCTTGTGACATCGTGCCTGAAAATGAAATGAAACGCATTATTTTTTATTGTTTTTACGACAAAGTGACGAGACGAGCAAGTCGTACGCCTGATGGTAAGCGTGACGCCTGCCCATAACAACACAGTACAACATAGAGCGTGTTTGGCTCTGTGCTACGCTCGTCACTCTTTGCCCTGGCATCATTGTCCTTCAAACCGGAACACATTAGTGCTTACACATTACTGCTTGGCG
>DWGO01001108.1:0-10265 GCA_018247635.1 Eurytides dolicaon deicoon | reverse complement strand
CATCATTGCCCTTCAAACCGGAACACAACACTACTAACATTTGATTAATTTATTCTGTCCATGCTTGGTATTGATATTTCTGACATTACTATAACATGCTTTTCTTTTGTCTCCAGGATCCTGGTGGGGGCGCCTGAAGACGAGCCGTACAGGATCAATGGGGTCACAAGACCAGGAGCCGTGTACCGCTGTGAGCCCAGTCGCCGCCAAACACAAGTATCCCTGGACATGTGTTCCGTCATGGATTTCGACAAGAATAGGGGTGAGTTATTGACTCCACATTTCTTAATTTTCAGATGACTACTAATTAAAGTTATAATAAATATAAGTTATAGACGATTATATGATGTTCTAAAGAAGGGATGAAAATGTTAAGATTACTAAGTTTTTTTATATGTACCAAGGTTAAACAACTAACCAAGTCAATAATAAATTTGTTTACACATTTTGCGACCTGTTTAAAACAATCTTACGAGTACACGGCCTTGAAGCGTATGTTGCCAACCAAACAGCGAGTTCTTAATAGAAAAAATTGAAAGAAAACAATAAGTTTAAGACGAATTGCGCCTGTAGGTAGTTCTTAGAATTGGAATCAAGTCTCGGTTCGAATGTGCTTACCTCGTTAATTCGCAGCCTTGATGCGTGCATATGCCTTTTGTTAGACCATACGTAAAATGTTCTCTCGGTTAAGTGTTTTTGTTTGTGCTGTGCTGTGTATTGTCTAATGGACTATACACAATATGGAAAAGTACTCTCACGCTTAATTTGCCTCCCATTGATTGACGAACACTGATTAACTATTGACTGGATGGTTGCTCACACGTAAAACTAGTACCAGCCAGTACCAATGCAATCATTGCCAGATATTCTGCCACCAAGCAGTAGTGTGTAATCACTACTATGTTCCGGTTTGAAGGGCAATGATGCCGGTAAAATTACAGGGCAAAGAGATAGACCATCTAATATCTCGAGGTGACCAGCACAGCACAGGCTCAAGCACGTTTTGAGTGGTACTGTGTTGCTATGGGCAGGCGTGACGCTTACCATCAGGCGCACGACTTGCTTGTCTCGTTACTTTATCTCGTAAAACAAAACGATCAAGGATGATAAATTTAATGAAAATGGAAAATGGAAAGAATCTTTTGGTCAAAGCAGCATCACATTGGGAGCACACGTCGTGTGCACGTTGTACGGGCAGCATGTTCACATGTGCACAAGGTAGATGCATGCTCACGCCGTGACATGTGCCGCCGTGAGCCGCATGTCACATGCGCGGCTCGACGGACGGGACCCGAGCACGCGCATCTGATTTACGACGTTACCGCTTGTTGTGCCACCGCTTTGTTTCCCAACCCCGCAATATTTAATCCGCCTCGGTAAGAAATTTTGCAGCACTAAATTGTCCGACTGCTGTTCTTATGACTAATATCGCCTCGTCTTTAGTCCTCTCTGACGTTTTATTAATGTATTCGCATTGTTGTCTGATGTCGGATCGTTTTCTTTTTGGTGTAATTAATTTTATTTATTTCGTTGTGTATGTCCGCCCGAGGTTTCTTGGACATGATTGCTCATCTTTATATTAAAACGCGGGGAGAACACTTTATGCCCTTTTATAGCACATTGCAAGGACGGAGAAGGTTGAAATTTGGTAAGGTAAAATTTTATATTGAGTAAAGAGCAGAAAAGACGTGCAATGCTTACGTTTTTACTTACAACGCCAAACACGTAGTTTGTCAAATCAAAATTGACCCGTTCAACAAAACTGTACTATTTATTATGCACTAAATAAAGAGGTTAATAATATGATAAAAAATCTTCTGGTTGAATTTCACTACTAACAGATTATTAATTATCTTTATAACAAAAAAGGGATGTAAGCCTGTGCAAAGATTTGTGTTCTTCAACACGGTATTTGCGCAAATTAAGATTTCGTGTCATTTATTTTTCTGCAATCGAAAAAGAACCTTTGTCACTTTCTCTCTCTCTCTCTCTCTGTGTCTCAAAAACATTGTTGCTGCTTGAAAGAAGAACAAGCCATAAAATGCACAAGCATTTATCATATTGATAATGATATTGCAAGACAATATCCTTCAAAGAATTCACAGCAGAGGCGATTGTTATGTGAAACATCTGGACTGAAGTTGAAAGGGTCGTACGTCTGAATTTTTTTATGGATACGGAACAATGTACCATGAATCACACCCCACTGCCGGGATTCCGTAAGTGGAGTGGTTGGTGGCTTCGGCATCCGAATGGCCCTAAAAAGGAATGTTGCCTTAATTTTGTCCAGCGCCTGAAATTGTATATCCGGGGATTTCGCATTTCACACGATGTTTTTAAATTTTCCCTTAATTTTTTTTTATTTTCATCCCGTTGCATGTTATATGTCAAATGCTGATTTATATGATTTATATATGTACATTATGACAGAAAGTGTAAAACTAGAAATTATATTTTATTCACTTTTATTAGTCGTCGTGTAGATATTTCTAAATATTTCTGTTTGTTGTTTTTATTAATTCCTAACAAATCACATAACAAGATGTATTTTTTTTATTACACAAAGTGACGAGACGAGCAAGTCGTGCGCCTGATGGTAAGCGACACGCCTGCTCTATAACAACACAGTGCTCCACAGAACCTGCTTGGCCATGCGCTGTACTCTTCACCCAGAGATTTAAGATGTTCTATATCTATGCCCAGCAATTACGCTGGCATCATTGCCCTTCAAACCGGCACACAGCAATGTTTACGCACTACTGTTTGGCGGTGGAATAACTGACACGCCAACTGCATTGTCCTGTATTCCTCAGACCGACCCAGCAAGCGTCCTATCACTTACATATTAAATAATTTTGCGTTTTATTAACTTTCACTATTACAATTGTACTAATTTTTTTTTGAAATCTGTAATGGAAAAACAAATGGTATGTGAATGAATGCCTTTCTTTTGATTAAATAGATTATTGTATAGGACTATGTTTTAAGTGTACAAATGTAATTTAGTTATCCCGTGATCATATTCCTTACAAATGAATCCACTTTCCATTGCATGGTGGCCATTCAGTCAAAAACAGGGCCGTCCTGGTCATCAAACTCATTGAGTGTTCTGCAAACAAGACAAGTGCTTATGACGAACACTTGCGTAATGAGAGCAGCTACTGTCGACTGACCGACACTGGTGGCTTTCGGCTTCAAGAGCTTTCGACTTGTGTTTTCAATGTACAATGATATTTGGCATGCCAGCTGCGTCTGTTGTAATAATAATAATATTTTCTTACCCTACTTCAGACATTTTTGCTTTACATAAATTATATTAAATGTTTAAGCGAAATTCGAATGAATTGTGGTAACCTTATTTACATTAATGCTTTTTCTATAATAAATAAATAAGTTTCAATCAAGAGTTAATATCGTACAGTACTAACAAATTCCTATATATAATGAATAATTATGGCAGCCTATCCTATAGTTAAGTTAGTTTGCGGAAAGTGATATTATTAAGATTTTAAACACGCATATTTTTCTTTATAGAAAAGTAAAGAATTTTAAGCACGTGGCCATAAAATTATCAAATCAAAATAAAAATTAGTTAATTAGTTTTTGAAAAAAAAAAACAGAAGAAAGTACTATTACTGCATATTAAAAAACATTTTTGGGTGCGTTTTATACGATAGTAGCTTTAGTATACTTATTATATATCTTTAAAATTACTTAAATGTTAACATTTGATGTGTATGAACTTTCTGATTTGGTACAGAACTGCGAACTTGGTTTCGGTTAGCATTTTTAGTCTATAAAATCCGTAGGCATAAGAATCGGACCCTGACTCATTGATTTGGAATCTGAGTATCGTTCGAATTATTTTTTAGTTTTAGAACGTTTGTAAAGACATCGACGTATTAAACAGTTGTTATTACGAACGAGATAATGTGATAATAATTATATTTATAGTCAAACTTTAAGTCAAAAAATATTGTTCAAAATTGGATTGGTTTACAATCTCTTTTTGCTCTTTACCTTACTGCGTGTGTAAGTATAATAGATATAAAAGTTTGTAAAACATTACCATCTTTCTGAGGTAGTTGGGTTAGTAAGTGATTTCTTTCTACCGACCATAAAAACAGTTTTGAACTCTCGCTCCAGTTTTACCGGTGGATCGTTGAATTAGAAGCGAGATAGCATTTCGATTACGTCTGTTAGCGGGTAATTAGCGGGGATTCTGAATTAGAGAGTCACGTGGGACGCGCGTGGGAGCCCGTAGGCGGGTACACCTTTTCGTCGAATCAAGCCGAACTTTATAACAATCTGGTATTAACGCAAGTGAAATTTCACTAACCTACTTGTGGTGTCCTTTGTACATCGCACAATTTTATTCTTATCTAATACTGTGTTAACATTCACGCTTTATGTATTTTATTATAACCACACTTTATATAGTTAAGTGGTAGGATTCATTTGCAAAATAAGTTTGAGGTCGTACCACTGCATCGCCGGTTATTATACCGCCAAACAGTTGAAGCACTATGCTCCGGTTTGAAGGGGGTTGCCAGCGTAATTACTGGGTTAAGAGATAGAACATCTTAAATCTCTGGGTGAGGAGCGCAGCGCAGGCCGAGTAGGTTCTGTGTGGCACTGTGTTGTTATAGGGAAGTGCATCGCGTACCATCAGGCACACGATTTGCTAGTTTCGTCATTTTAATAAAAAAAATATTTTGGGTACAGTAGAGACATTACTCGATATTTTTGTTTGTGTCGTTGACAGCAAGTATGTATCGTTACTAAGAAAAAGGCAAAAGGAATGATAAAAAAAAGTCAGCGATTGCGCACAGAAGTCAGAGTCGATTACCACAATGGGGCTTGTGAAATACCGCCGATAAGATACACGCTAGGGTCGGCCGGCGTGTCGATAAAATTTATCGACTTATTCACCAAAGTTATTTATTTTACACGCTGCTGCCCCGTATATGGTTTTAAGGTGCTTTGTTCGGGGATTCATTGTTAGTGTAAATTTGTGATAGCGTTTAATTTCTATGGTGTTGAAATCGCTTCGGCGCACGGCATAACGGTTGTTAGATTATTCAGCTACAATGTATGCTTGTGCTAAGAATAATAAGCTAATTATTTTTACTATAGCTATTGGTAGTTCTGGTTAAGACGAATAAATTATTTTTAGGAATTTTATGGAGCAAACGTAGGACAAAAACGCAGAATTATAGAATATTACGTAATTTCAGTAAGAATCACGTCACCACGTAATCTTAATCTTTACCTCGTTTATGCACATGAAGAAACACAAACAACTCGAAAACACATCCACATACACATATACACTCACATACGCACATACACTGACATTCGCACACTTGCACACACACACACACACACACACGAGTTCCATATATGTTAAATTGTCTCCTAAAATGATAATATACTGTATAACGTCTGCATCTGGCTCATTTTTACTTTCATTTTATCTTATTGCATCATCGATTAATCCAATTATGATGATTTGTATTAACGTTATTTATTATTAATAATATAAACACTATTCAAAGTTTTAGTTTTATTTTTTCAAAGAAACGTTTTTGTCGACAAATTTAATTGTAATGTGAGTACGTTACTATATTTGCATATTCAGCTATATACACATTTATTATCTACGATGAACTTTGTTATCAGTTCACTGAGAAAGTATTGAAGATGCATGAGGTTAACGCCTCTGACCCCTGTACGAGTTTGGTAATTTTTATGATATGCAAGAGAGATACCGTTATCTTTTCGGGGTAACGACGTAATTATGATTTGAAAAACAATTTTGGTACAAAACCTTTTATAAAATCCACAGTATCTCTTTACTTGATTAATGCTTCGAAATATTTACACATACAAAGTTTGAAGACTTCCAAAAAAAAAAACTCATCAGGGCTGTTATATTTAATACGAGTCGTGAATCATTTGATTGTTGTAGAACTCTTGCAGGGTACGATTAGTGTTGTTGATTACCCTACAAACCGGAACACAGTTACGCTCACATACTACTTGGTTAGCGGTAAATTAACTGTCAATGTCCATTTTCCAGGTGGAGTCTGCAAATTACTTCTACCACATAATACATGCGTTAGATGTGTGACTTTCAGATAATTTTTTTGTCCTGGACATCGCTTTACGTGAAAATTGTTAACAACACAAGGCAATATTCTCTGAAAGTTGTAAGACTATGGTTGAAACAATTAAATGTAGATTCTTATGAACTATCTTTCGTCTGTAAGTCAAGCTATTATTTTTTTTTCTTTCATCGTTAGGTAGGCGTGCAGTAGAGAGCTGCTTAACCTGTATTGGTCAGTCACATTTGGATTTAAAAAAAATCTTGGATGGTTTAGCACGACCGGAGGGCACGATGCAGAATCGTGTCCCCGTCCACCTGCCGCTTACAGGGGGCGCTCCGGGCGTGCTAAGCTCGACGTGCCTAACACCTGGCTCGAAAATGACCTCATACGGAAAATAATTATGTGATGGCATATATATGTACGCGAGGAGAAAATTTTAATCCCATTTTGTATCACGCGCAAAGAGAAGGGTGAAATATGCCACAGCTAAATTATATATATTGAGGTGAAGTTCGGAAAGCTATAATAGAATTTTAATCTGCCATTTGTTATAAATACTTTCCTGAAATCGGATAAAAGGAAATATTCATTGTTTACGTTTGCACTGTTAATGTTAAATAAATAATTTATGAAATTATAAATATCTAATTTAAAAAACTTTATGATGAAATGAAAAAAGAGGTCTTTGATTAAAAATAAAACTCCTTTGTTTGAATTTCGATTACTAGGCGATCGCTAATTAGTGATAAAAAGATAAAAATCTGAATTAGATAATTTATGGTAACTTCTTTAATTCTGTGGTAACTTTTCATTAAAACCGCCTCTACTACCTCCTATCTTGTGTTGAAAAGACATTTGGGCTTTAAAAAAAATACCTATATGAAGTAATTACCTGTATAGATACTAATATGACAGTTGTAGTAGTAACGTCGTTTTTTTTTTGAAATAGTCGTAATTTTAATATACATAACTAGCGGCTAGCTCGAGAGATGTGTGATAAATTTCTTTACTAAGTAATGACATTATAAAGAAATAATACCAATGAGTTAGCCTTTTTTATTCTATTCTATTCTGAAATTTGAATTAGCATATGGACATTCCTAGCTTACTGTTCCTTTCTCAGAATATTCGTTTAAAAAGTACAGAAGGATCAAGAATATAATCACAAAATTATATTATGAATTTATTACGTGTTGCAACTCAGTCTTTAGTGGCATAATATAACGCGCGGTGTGCGTTCAACTCTGTATCTGAGTTGCGGAAAAATACTTTATTTTTTTTTTAATTCTGAAAAGACGTCCTAGACGTAAAGATATCGGTTTCGTACCCTGAGCGTGTTTTCCATCGGAAAATAACTTTTTATTGCGTCATAGCGTTTCAGTAGCCGTGGCCGTCGTCACGTTCGTCCGTTTGTCTGTCTGAATCGTCCTTTTTATTGCGTCGCAATCAAATGCTGTTAACGGTCCGCTTGGTAGTCGAAGCCGTCATCCGACACCCACCAGCGTATCCAGTTGCGGCTAGCAAGCGGGCTCGTGTTCTTATGGGGTGTTTCCTTTCCGCGTGGTTTTTTTTTCGGCCATATATAATTATGATTGTTGTTTTTTTTGGCACATGTTGTGTATGTTTTTTTTTGCGAGATAAAGTGACGAGACGAGAGGTCGTGCGCCTGATGGTAAGCGTCACGCCTGCATAATAACACAGTACCACACACAGCGTGCTTGGCTCAGTGCTGCGCTCGTCACCCAGAGATATGAGATAGTCTATCTCTTTGCAATGGAATTTCACATTGCCTTTCAAAACGGAACACAGTAGTGCTAAGCTAACACACTACTGCTTAGCGGCAGAATATTTAGCAATGCAGTGACACCGCCCCAATCGGAATCGGCAAGAGTTCTACTATTTAAAAAGTGCTTACTTATTGTTGCAATTTTTACACAATTGTACACATTTTTTATAACAACAATAAGTAAAGTGAAGCAACAATAATAACAAATTTTCTATAGCAAAAATTCAAATTGTATGCGACTTTTTTATAGCAAGTTTATATATTAAAGCAAGCTTATAACAAGTTTGTATATAATTTTTTAAATGTACATTTTAAATTGAAAAAATCAAATTATTTTATGATGGCCAAAAATTTAAGTAGTTTCAAGTGATTTTCAAAGCAATCTTGAAAGTTAGCGATTTATCGAGTGCTAATTGACCTCGATAATACCGGTCGATTATGTAAAAATCCTTAATAATTATCTAAGTATCTTTTTCATTTTGCCTTCTTAAACTCATCGAAGTCTGAATCTCGACAAAATGTATAGTAAAGCATTAGGATAAACAAACATCCATTTTTACGCAGACGGATTCACGTATCCGGGTATTTTGAAAAGTGAATTTCCTCACAAGAATCGTGCGTTCCGCTCATTACCCAATCGCGAGAGTGCACCGGAAATTGGAAGCGAGTAACGGCTAAATTGTGTGTTGGAAACGGAAGTGGACAGTTAAGAAAACATCGCTACGCTCCCGTAGGCGACTGTTTATCCGTCGATTCGCCAGCCCTTGGAAATGAAGGCTTGTCCGTATGTTCCGCATAGCCGAAAACACCGGACGTCTCATTAACGCGTGGACACCCACGCGACCAAATTTGCCCGATGTCAACACTGGATGTATGGTGGGCTTATTGGCGGGCGTTAGCGGAGGCGGCAGCGGTGGGCGGTTTGGATACTGTTAGAATATTGATTTGATTTAGGCTTGACCTTGATGTTATTTGCCGAATAGAATCCGAAGGAATGATTTGATTTCTTTTTATAAATGTAGATTTTTCGTACCCTCTTTATTCAGAGCCCCTCTTCATTTACAGTTTTTCATTTTTAAACTGATTCCGAAAAGAAGCATGTCTTAATTCGGTATTGTCATTTGATTTGGGACTTAGATACACCTGTGAACTCTATAAAATCAATAAGGAAATGTATATGGAAGGTATAAGTAGTCACTGCTACGAGTTTCACCAATAGAATTTGATTAAGCTATAAGCTGAGTAAGAATGGCCAAGTTGTAATATAATTATTTAAACAACAAGAAACACGAACAGACATGATTACACTATAATATTTGGTACTTATCCGTATCCGTACATTATAAGTTATTACACTTTTTACACTATAATACTTTTACACAATTATAACAGAGCTCGGGCTCAACGATGTTGATAATACAGGGCTCGGAACACATGTGCCCTGCTCTTATAAATGTTTTCGAAGTTAGCTGCACGTTGTCGAATATAAAAATGCCGCTTCGCTGTTCGGCGGAAACGGAAACGAGTGCGACAACAAACTATACTTTTAGCACTCAACAGTTTATCATGTTCCGGTTTAAAGAGCAATGTTGCCTGCGAAATTACTGGACATGTATGTATATTTCTATACAGCATCTTAAATCTCTGGTGACGAGCACATGCACTGTGCACACACACTGTGTTGTAATAGGTAAGCGTGTTGCTTACTATCAGGTGCACGTCTAGTCACTTTATCTGAATAAATTCTCTCTATTTAAATGCTAGACGCGTACGGCCAAGAACCCGCAACTTGATTAAATCAGTTAAAAATATTATTTAAAAAGCTTCTAGACTACTTTCTCGCATTGACTGCAGTGTTTTCAGCACAAAAATTTTCTAGTTAATTATTTTCACAGGATAACTGAGTAAAGCGCAGTATGCTTTTGCTATATTTTTATTTTATGAATTTGAATTTTTTATTATCTTAAAATTACCTCTGGTAAAAAGTTAATCCTCCTAAAGTTCTATTTAATACGGAATTGGAGATTATAATTTTGAAATATATACATTTGTACTTTATTTATTTACGTGCATATGCAGTTATGGATTTAGTTATTATGTTGGTATAATTAAAAAATATAGGAAATAAAATGTTTTTAATCAGCTCTCTCTAAGTGGTAGGATTCTTTCGCAGAGTACGTCTGGGGTAGTACCACTACACTGTCAGTTATTCAGCCGCCAAAAAGTGGTGCATAATACGTCAGCCGCCAAATAGTAGTATATAATAAAACTCCACAAACTATCTTGGATTTAAAGTAAGTAAAGTAAAGTAACAGCCTGTATATTTATATTTATCCCACTGCTGGGCATAGGCCTCCTCTGTACAGAGG
>DWGO01001107.1:0-10265 GCA_018247635.1 Eurytides dolicaon deicoon | reverse complement strand
TTAAAGCATACTGAGGCATGTTAGCGCGTCCGTATGTTGGCTATGGTTGAAAGATACTAAATTCAAATAAGACCACACGCTTGTTTGTGCTCTTATTTCTCGGGCCGGTGTTAAAGCCGTCACCCTTAATCTAGTATATATTTCATCGAAGTGTCTGGGTGTTAATTATCTAAATAAGTATGCATTTAAAATATGGATGTATGTATATCAGTCGTCTGGTTACCATTGTACAGGCTTCCTAGATTGGGATCAGATGGCCGTGTGTAAGATGTTCCGTGATATCTATTTATTTATTTGATATCTATTTCAGGTCCGTGCCGAGTTGCGGGGCATCGCAATGGGCGATGACCGTATGCAGCTGATGCATCGACCCGAACAAGCGCCCCCTATGCGAGAAGGTGCGTACTATAATTTAACTTTATTACAATAAACTCTCTTTTAAGTGGTAAGAGTCCTACCTACAGTGTCTGAGGGGTACCACGGCATTACCAGTTATTCAACCGCCAAATAGTAGTACGTAGGTACTGCTGTGTTCGGGTTTAAAGGGCAATGATGCCAGCCTAATTCCTGGGCATAGAGAAAGAACATCTTAAATCTCTGGGTGGCGAGCGCAGCGCAAGGCAAAGCGGTTGTGGCTCTGTGTTGTTATGGGCAGATGTGTCGCTTACTATCAGGTGCACGATTTGCTCCTCTCGTCCCTTTATGTAATAAAAAAAAACTTGATACGAGCAATATTTCATGTAAGTTGTCAACCTCACTAATCAAATTAAAATTCAGAAGTGTAAATATTTCTATACTGCATATCCTGCAGCTTAGCGTTGTTTTTGTATAATTCTTGCCGTGCCCGATGTGCCATTGCCTCTTAAAAGGCAAACCAACAAAAACACTTTTATATTTATAATATTAATAGTGATTACTGTCTTTGATACTGTTATTATTTTACATTGGTAAGACTTGCAAAGTTTGTTTGTGGTGGGTACCAATGTCAGATATTCTACCACCAGACAGTAGTGCGTTAACACTATTATATTCCAGAACTTTGAAAGGGTAATGTTGCCAGCGTAATTACTGGGCAAAGAGTCATAACATCTTAAATCTCTGGCTGACTAGCGCAGCGCAGAGCCATGCAAGTTGTGTATGGCACTGTGCTGTTATGGTCAGACTTGTCATCAGGCGCACGACTTGCTCATCTTGTCACTTTATATAATAAAAAAAATAGATAGAGCACCAACCATTCAACGCAATGTCGCCAGCGTAATTACTGAACGTAGAAATAGATAGAACGTAGAGAACTTTTAAGTGGTAGGTACTCTTGCAGAGTCCGACTTGGGCGGTACCACTGCATTGCCTAGATATTCTGCCGCCAAGCAGTAGCGTGTAAGCACTGTGTTCCGGTTTGAAGGGCAATGATGCTAGCAAATTACAGGGCAAAGATACCATCAATGTCTCTGAGTGACGAGCGCAGAACATAGCCAAACACGCTTCGTGTGACGCTGCGTTGTTATGGGCAGGCGTGACGCTTACCATCAGGCGCACGACTTGCTCGTCTCGTCACTTTATCTCGTAAAAAATAGTGTATAGTCATCATTGTCCGCCATAGCTAAAGTCGTTCGGCAGAGAATTAATTTTTAAGGTTCAGTACCTCCAGAGGAAAACCGGCACCCTTATAGGATATATTTTTCGGGCGCCTGTCTGTGAAGACTCTCTTTCTAGGAAACTATGTAGAGATATCAAAGGGAAATTTATATCAAATACTTGAGTCTACGGTCTCTTTGGGCTGTGATAAATCAAACTTGTAAATCAACGCTTTCAACACATATGATAGTTGATGTTGCATATTTTGTCATTCATAAAGGATTCAAAACCTATAAGATACTTCCCTTTGACCTTAAATCATGAAATTTAACAAAAAAAATAAGAACAATTTCTTAAAACACACGTAAAGAAAGAAATCCGAAAATGGCGTAAATGCATATGTACCGATTTTGAAATGATACTAAAAACATAGGCACGTGGAGAAGCGATAAAGTCTTCGATGGGTGAAGTATTAAACTTTCAGACTTAGGTAAGTTTGTGCAGAATTTTCGGTGCTCGAGTCCTACTCGCAATTAACCGTTATTTCTATATTATATTCCCCCTATAGAAAGATAACAGATATTATGCCTGAATATGATACATATAATAATAACTTTACTTGTTATACAATTTTATATTTCGAAACTATGTTGGTCAAACTATTAAAAATATACTTTATAACACTACACCCTTGGCATATATATGTGGCATACATGAGATTGGTTTATGTAACCTTATAGAACTCTCAATGGGAATATCTTCTTTTCAATAGTTTTTTTTTGTAGAGACTATAGTTAATAATTATACAGCGCTGTTTTTTTAGTTTACTGCACGAAAGACCGATATGAGGCTGCCTTTCACTACTTAAAACAGTTCTCTTCGGTAATTAGAGATTTTTGCTAACTAAGAGCTAAAAGATAAAGCGGGATCCGAATTTAATGTATCGAAGTCAACCCGAAAAGTCATTTTGAAAGTGTCATAGAAAAATGTTTCTAGAAAGGTTTATTCTATAAGGAAAATTTGTAGAGTTATCATAAAAAGGTAAGCCGCGATCTAAATATAGATATAAAACTGATTTCCCCTTACAGAGAGGTTAACGCAATATCCAATAATTTTATTTCGCTTCACGGCAGCGATAAAACACGTCAACGCCTATCGATCGATATAAAGTATACTTTTTATTGAGTACGATATCGTTTATCTATATAATGTACTTGTAATAAAAAAACTACGTAACTAGTGTCTGCTAGTATGCTAATAGTGTGCATTTGTATCGGCGAGATGCTCAGCATGCATCACGACTGGCCTTACCTTATAGCTATTACGAAGCGAAAGACGTCACAAAACGATAAATCAGAATATGCCATGCGAGATAGAATTGATTCCCGTAGTGTTGATATATCGTCTAATTATTATCGTGGAATGGACGCCCTGAATTCTCTCTACCCGTTTTGCTTATCACATTACCTTATGAAGCTCTGGCAATAAAACTGTTCGAAATTTCTCATGTTTTATGTTTTAATTATTTTGAATTTCGTACACTTTATAAGACTACAATAATTATAAGGATAACCCAAACATTGATAACTTGTCTAAAAATAGATAAAAATGTAGTTTTTAATAAAGAATAGCGGTGTACACCATGCACAAAGGGTTGTCGGAATTTTTAAGACTGTCTAGTAGCCGGAAAGATAAATTAGATTTATTATGTTAATTTAACAAAAAGAGGTAAAAATAATTAATTGTTACTCTTACTTCCTACTCGTTGTTTTTTACGAAGTACGTATTGTTATTTATAAACTGCAAACAATGCAAATCGTACCCAAATTTGATCTTTTATTAGTTAGTACTTTCCCAAAAAATGATTTTTAAAGGTCGTTTTATGAAGGTGAGATTATTTTTATTTTAAAAAATTATTACGAATGCAAGTTATTTTGACTGTTTTAATCCGGCGTCGGTTGCACGTATAGATAAATATTCATTTGGTATATTAAATTGTTTATAATATAAACATTTTTGTAGTCATCAATAAGAAGCAATGTGCCTTAAATTACGGTAAATATCACGCTTGTTCGGTAAATATCACATAAACGAGTCTTATTGTGTAACTTATATAATTTTTAATTATTTGTACACAATACCGATTATAAAAACATCACGGATGTATTACACTTTAAAGTTTTTCTTTGTTTGCTTTAAAAATTAAGTAATCGTTGGACTTTGTTTCGTCGTTCAAATTACCTTCAACGTTTTTTGTTTGCCTTTCCAATTTGTATTCGATCATAATATTACATCGGTTTTAAACACAACGATCATTGATTATTCAGCCATTTTCATGAACACGTACGATAGCATGTTTGTTTGTACAAGTCTTTTTTCAAAAATTTTGTTCGATGCAAACATTTATAAATATTTCGTGTGATAAAATATTAAGAACAATTATGGATACATATTTTTTCAGTGATAATCCTAGTATCAAAAAAAATTTAAAAAGTATTTATCAAGCATATGTTGTATTAACGAATAAAAATTATCCCAAATTTAAATTGAAAAATTTTCAGAGTTTTCAGAGTTTTCAATGACCGTCTGCATCTTTAAATTTACTTAAAATATCAGTTGGCAGACGATTTTCAGATTTTTTTTAAAGCGTTCATCTTAATCTGTATAAACCACAAATTGTGATTCATTACTGTGATTAGTATTATTTTCAGTTGTTTTTGTGAAAATAATGAGGAAATAGATTTATGAATTCCGTAATAAACAATGATAAAAACATAGCCCATCCGTTAATCAGACATTCAATTTATATATATTAAGCAAAAGATCTTTGACTTCTATTTTATCTATCACTGAGGGTACCGCAGTATTAGAAGCCAAACCTCAATTTCAAGTATCTAATATTGCAGCACTTTTGTACTAATACGTGTTTATATAATATTTCAATGGGAAAAGTGTGATAAAATACTATGATAGACAAACATAAAAACAAATGAATAATACACAGTTATACGTAAATTAACTTAGTAATCACATATCAAAAATACATGAACAGCTCCGTGTTTGTATGGACACACCCGCCTCATGTGCTGACGAACTGATAGAATTTAATGGCCTTGGCGTATGCCCATAAGCGCCCGCTGGTTCGATATCAAATATTGCAAGTCACAACTTGTCGCAATTATTATTGTACAAAATTTATCGTTAATGAATTCAATTACGAAAATATCTGATACATCCTTAATAGGTGCCGATTTTGCATAATGCGACAATAGGCGCTTTTAATTTGCTAATACTACTATAATACAGAACACATACGGGCTTTTCAATAACTTTTTTCCCTCCACGTCTGATAACTGTAACAAATTCAGTCGTATACATGGTGGAAGCATGTAGACTTTTTTTATCCATCCATTTTATGAATATTAAATTTTTTGATGAGCGAGAGGCATCTTATCCTCTTTTCAAGCGTTCGTCCGCATACATTTGTGCAATTATTATAGAAAAATTGAATAAAGCCGGATTGGAATACCGATTATCTACATAGAGGGTATGACCCTTTCCTAGACATCTAGGCTTCATAAGTGCTTCAACTATTGCTCCAATATCCAATATCCTTATTTTTATTATCCCCATGGTAGATGATCCAGCAATAACAATTATATCTTGTACAAATCCTGTTTGACAGTCACAGAAAATATAGAAGCATTCTTCCAAATCTATATCGTTTTAATGTATTATCTTTAGTCTTAGGTTTACCAGCTTATGGCTAAACTTTACACTATTCCAATTATTAACATCCCATGAACATAAAATAATCATAAAAATTGGACTAATAATTCTAGAACGTAAAACACTAATATGTTTAATATGTACATGTTTGGTGTGAAAAACATAAATGTACGTAAAGATAAACATACACTCTTGATTACAGAACCTCCCACCCTAAAAAAGAAATTTCGTTGTTTCGAAAAATATTGTTATCAAACTTCGAAATAAAAAGTTTTATATTACTTACCAAAATCAAACCAAGTCGATCGCGCTATAATTTTTACTCGGCGTCAAAATTTACTTACGTGATGCGCAGAGCTCTAGGCAATACGTCCACCCTTTGTAATGCCTCATGGCGGACTGAATGTACGCCGACTGATTTGAAAATTTTTACGCGTGCGATTTCTGAGCATTTTTAAAAAAAATTACTAAATCAAATATCATCAATAAAAAAATCAAATCAAATTTAATAAAATTGAATAAGCTAAATAGTAAAAGAAGTTTTGAAAGAAGATATTCTTCTAAACAATACATTAATATTTAAAAAAAAAACATGATTTAGTGAACAATTTAGTGAAGATTTTAGATAGAACAATTTAGAGACGCTTTTTCTTGTTAATTTCGCTTTTTTTATTTTATTTACAGTTGAGAGCGGATAATTAAAAAAAATCTATTATCATTCATCAAGAAGGTATACATTAGATAATTAATAAAATTAAATTACCTCTGTTAAAGAAATATTAAAAACTCTGTTAATTTATCTGGTAAGAATTAACAGATCCTTTTTTAATACAAATAAAATCTCTTGTTAATCCTTAAAGGAAAGTATTTCCTACAATAATTTAAATTTCAAACTTTCGTAGTATCCATTTTTGTTACATACATAATTCTTTGAAAAGTATGTTTTTTCGGCCAGGAAGGCAAAATCGGCGTTAATAACGCTCTTAATACTAAAAGTATTAAATTAAAATTGTGTATAGCAAGAAGCACTGTATTCTTTTGGGCAGAAAATAGCTTATCAATATGCGCCGAACTAAGCCGCTTCTTCAATATATATTTTTTAATGTTGGTGCATATATTTAAGACAAAAAATTATCGATCCCTAACATCACGAAACTCTCAGAAGGTTATAACTTCCGGAAGTTTAAATGTTATGAATAAGAATAATAGTGGTAGTCCGATATACTCGTATATGTATATATATGGCCATAAAAATGTTATTTGTTTTAACTGACAATGTGTTAATCTTGAGAATTCAACTCAATGAAAAAATCCGATGTATTTGACAGGAAAATTAATTTAATAAATTACTTTGAGTGATGAAAACATGCTCTTCTGGAATACAGAAGCTGAAAAGCTTATAAAGCACACGATCATATCTTTTTGCCGTAATTCTTTTAGATTTTTCATTAGATGTGGTCCGCGCTCACCGAACAGGTGCTTAAAATTTAATTGAAATAAAAATGAGAAACTCTTTTATAATTCATACTAATTACAAGGTTCGAGTTTCAAAGTTGATTGCAGATGGTGTTAAGAAACCTGATTCTTTTCCTGCCTTAAGCTTATGTAATAATTCAAAAAAGAAAGCAGTCAGCGTACTTGGCACCATGCCTCACGGTATAGGCTTAATAGACAATAAGATTTTAATATATATTTTAATGGAAACGATGTTACCGAGAGTTGATGTAAATAAATGTTAAATACTATGATTTTAAGATATTTAGTCTTTAAAGAGTCACGCAAAACGTCTGTCAAAATTGTCTTGAACAGGACATAGTTTACATAAGTTATATAGCTGTATAAGGAGCAAATAGTGTAAATTTTGATATTTCACAAGAAATATTAAATAAAATTATCTTGTCTAAGGTTCTATATTTATCGCTATTTAGTATAAAAAGCAGTTATAGCAGTAAGTAAAAACAAATATAGGGCAACTTTACCATATCTCTCTATTATATAAAACATGCGTACTGTACTAAAAACAAAGTGGGATTAAACCCTGGCAAGGGTAAGTTTGTCCTTTGTAGTATAAGGTAAGTTCTTGCTACCAAGCTAGAATCATAATGTCATTTTTCGACAAACAGTTCATGTTCTAAAGTTATATTCGAGAAGTATACGAAGATAATCATTCTCTTTAGTACGGGATATTTGACAGGCTGATTCCACCGCTGTCGCAAGTTGGTGTTTCATTGCGTAATAACTTGTATTTTGTATACATTTTAAATTTCGCAACATAAAAATATGTAATATATTTCGTATTGCGACAACAAAAGTACATATGAAATTACAAAAGAAGTTGTCTGGTAAAAGTAAGCCTTAAAAACGTGTTTTTTTACGAAATAAAGTGATGAGACGAGCAAGTTGTGCTCCTGATGGTAAGCGTCACGCCTGTCCTTAAAAACACAGTACCACATAGAGCGAGCTTAGCTCTGTACTGCGCTCGTCAGCCTGAGATTTACGATGGTCAATCTCTGCCCTGGTATATGTATGTGTGATATATAATATATAATGCAGTGTTACCGCACAAGTCAGATTTTGCAAGAGTCCAACCTCTTAAAGAAATCAATATACACACATAATACGTTGGGGAAAAAGTCTTCTATACCATTTGTATCTGGCTGGTGGCTGTCCAGTATCATTAAAAAGTTTAAATTTTAAAGAAGGCAACTCCTAATTCAAATTTGGAAAATATATATTTTCATTTGTTTTTATTACTGTCAAAATGAGTGAATCTAATGAATCTAAAGATTCGATACATTTTAAAATTTTATTACAAAAAAGGTAAAAATGCAACGCAAGCCCCGAAAAAAATTTGTGACGTTTATGGACCAAATGTAGTTTCTGTGAGAGCACTAATTTGGTTTAAGCGCTTTCAGTCCGGAAATTTTGATGTCAAAGCTGCACGTCGCTCCGGTCGCCCTGTTGCGTATAAAATGGATACCATTTTTGAAAATGTGGAGATTGGGGCCTTACCAAAACACAGTTTTGGCGCATTTGAATAATGAGCTATAACCAGCCAGGACCATCGATTCTGAACTCTACTGCGAACAACTGATGAGATTAAAGCAAAAAGTTACTCTCAACTTCTTGAGAATTCGCCAGAATTAATCAATATAAGAGGTGTGGTTTTACATCATGATAACGCTTGACCTCACACATCTTTTGCCACCCAGCAAAAATTCAGAGAGTTTGGTTGGGAGGTGTTAATGCATCCACCGTTTAGTCCTGACCTTCAGATTTCTACCTGTTTCGGTCTCTTCAGAATTCTTTAGGCAGTGTCAGGTTCACCTCTCGCGAGGACTGCCAAAACCACTTGTCGCGGTTTCATGGATCATGTCCCTACGTACAAATTGGCAATAGTTATCGAACATAATGGTACCTACATACTTTAGTTAAATGCAAATAAACTTTATAAAAAAATCTGAATTTTCATATAAAATGCGAAGATACCTTTTCCCGAGCCTATTTGTATATGTTGAAATATAGCTTACTTGACGAAAGTTCTGAAAAATATCTTTTCTCGGTGTTATCGCGCAACTGGCGCTGTTTACAGAAAGTTTTATAAAGAATGCCTAATTTATCTTAAGTTTTGATCTCGTTTATTTATTAGATGTGCTAGCTTTTACTGCAAGTAGTTTTGTTGTCCTTTGTATACATTGGAAGGCTAGAATAGATACGTGTATGTTTATACTTCTCTTTAAATAAATCTATGTATTTGAAAAAAATGCAATTAAGTTATTCTTAATATGTTTGTCAAACGGAATCATTTGTCAATGTGTAATATTCGAAGGAGCTGACACGCAACTTGCTCATCTCTTTACCTTAATCCATAAAAGAAAATGTGACACGCAATGTTGCTGAGATAACTTCTTATAAAACTTAACAGAATTTGAATTTTACTAACCAGTTCCCAGATTATTGAAATTGAAAAGAAATACGTATCTCTTGGTCCATATTGAAATTCTAAATATTTTTTGTACTGGATCTTCCAAAATAAAACTCAAATAATGATTTATTGTATTTAAGCGAATACAACACAATGGACACCGATTTTATCGCGCTTTATATTACACTGGATCCTATGGTCATAAGGTAAATTGACTAAATAACTCTTGACCAATGACTCTGAAGTTTTTTGTAGGAGATCAAGTGACGGGACGATCAAGTCGAGCGTTTGATGTTAAGTATCACGCCTGTCCATAACAACACAGTACCACACAGAGTTTGCTTGGCTCTGTGGTGCGCTCGTCACCCAGAGATATAAGATGGTCTCTTTTCCCTGTTTGATGTTTGATTTCGCTGGCAACATTGCCCTTCAAACCGGAACACAGTAGTGTTTACACACTATTGGTTGGCGACAGAATATCTGGCAATGCAGTGGTACCGCCCCCATCGGACTCTGTAAGAGTCCTACCACTTAGAATAAGGAAGTGTTCTGTAAATGCTAGAAATGGAAGTATTTTTTAATCAAATAGTACTTGAATTTTACAAATATATTCTATGCACTAAACGTAGTTCAGAAAACAATGAAATTACCAGTGTTACAGCTTTATTTACCTTTGCAGCAAATAAAAAAGACGTAAAGATCATCTTATAGCATGTTGTCAACAGAAAGTAACATATTGGATTTTTAAAGTGCTATAAAATGAGCCGCAAAAATAGCACTTCTGGAGATTTACGAGACGGCAATATTTGAATGTAAACTGAAAATTTTATGCAAAGCCCTACTGGGGTGGTACTACTGCATTGCTAGTTATTCAAGCGACAAGCAGAAGTGTTTAAATACTACTGTATTCCGGTTTGAAGGCACTAATGCCAGTGTAATTACTGAAACAGCCAAACAGGTTTCTGTAGCACTGTGCTGTTATGGGTGGGCGTGAGGCCCTTATCATCAGGCGCACGTCTTGCTCGTTTACTCACTT